>JAJNBT010402227.1:0-16675 GCA_028455955.1 Notopais sp. p TS-2021 | reverse complement strand
AAATAAAATAATAATATATTTTGAATTAATTATTTTTTCAAACAAAATATATCCTTCTGTTTCAAATAATATATTCGGTCCAAAAAGATAAAATAATTAGAATTCTCGTCTCATTCATTTTGCTGGTAAATCGCTAGAAAGCGTGACGATATAAATATTCTTAATAGAACTATATCACGATACGCAGAACATCTAAAGCCACATAAATCCATAATACAACACGGAATCATAACATTAATTCTATAACTGAAATAATCAAAGGAATGAAAATATTTGTTCTGTCACAAACTGGCAATTTCTTTCGCTAAATCAACGTATTTTAATGACCATCATTTTCATACTGTATTATCCGCATATAATTTAAAGTGCGATGCTGATTTCTATCTAGTTCTATCAACCAAGGATAGTTTTTAAACAATTTATGGTTTTAAATTTCTACCAAAAAATGGTTTCTTCCTCATTTGTATCAGAAATTCTACAAAGATATAATGATAACCAATACATTGAATACAAAATTCGATAATCTATATGAAGCCATCTAAATGCATTAGTAGTTAATTCATCAACTTCAATTTTTTCAAAGTGGACATTAGATTTTGTCGATAAACAAGAGACTGAAGATGAATTATATAACTTTGTAACACATCGATTTCAGTTCCTTTTAAACATAATGACTGTATAACAGAGTTGTTCAGAGGAGTGATTATTTAAAGCAATGACAAAGTTAATTAATATCTCAAAAGAATGACGGCTAAAAAATAGAGAAGAATTCGTAGGTCATAACTTTTTTATGCATTACGATACGGCACTCCTTCGTTACTGTAATATTTATGACACTTCATTGAGACTCATCTTCGATTTGTCACTCCTTGAATGTGTTACTGTATCGATACTACCCCATTTATATAACCATAGTTAAGATTATCAATATAACCTTTATTTTGGCTTCACCACTTATCTCAATTGACTGACTAAGCTATATTTATCTTAGATTGTTTGATACTAACTCGAATGCTTGTCATTAATACTTCACAAGCCATAAGTCAAAGTCTTTCTAGAAATCAATTCATTCCCTCGTAGACAGAAAATATCAAAATAAAATCAGTTCCGGGATCTTGATTTCTAGAAATAGAACAAAACTATAACTATGAATAGTGTAATATTCTCTCTTTGACTTGTGACAAAAAGCATTTTGAATTCAATCATTTATTATAGGCCAAGAAGACAGTGCCTATATATTTCTTTACATATCACAGAGGGATTTTTCTGTTGAGGAATGAAGTTAATTGTGTTTGGCCCTTAGCTGATCATCACAACAAGTCATTTTGAGGAGAATACAATTACGAACATAATAATTAAAGCAAGCGGCTCGTTATGCAATTGGAAAATCCCTCTGTATTTGCGTTATCATGAGGCATATTATTCGAACCTTCAAGCGAGCTTGTCGATATCAAGCTAGCTTGTTGCCTTCGAGCGTCAGTAATGCCTGATATTTAAACGCATCGAAGTAATTTACATGTTCATCGACACGAGAATTTTATCTATATAGAAAATACGTTGTTGTTTCGGTTCTGATCGAGAACCAATCAGCTGTTCCGTCACTTAATCCTGACTGCATTTATTTCTATGGAGAAAATTACTCGGTCGATAACATTTTTGCCATAATTTAGACTTTGAATATTCATGGCAGTAACTTGTGTAAATAGTCACCTTTCATTTCATTGGTCTATTGTATGACATCGTACGTTCATTATATATCGTGTATAGTATGTACTATGTAGGTTGGTAAATATGCACCTTCCTAGAACTTGTATTGAGCTAAAACATCAATCACGATTCAGAAATGAGTTCAATTAAATCTGAAGTCAATTAGGAGGTTAAATTTCTATTTAAAAAAATAGTGTAAATGATCCATTTATAATATATATATACATGTCCAATGAAATGAAACTGACTTGAACCCTATTTTAAGAATCAAATAACTTGTATTCACTCGAAGACAATTCTGGGTAATGATCCTTTGATAGAAAGGCTCGTAGATGCACACTCACATGGTTTTCGAATGCTTACTTTGACCAAGCATTCCCCGCGAGCTACTCTTATCGCAAGCACGCTCGCTCTAAAAGCTACGTCTTTTACAGCAGCGATACTTGAGATACTTGGTTAGCATCCTTTATATTTGTTTGTCTTTTGCTTCATTGTTTCACCTTTGGCCAAGGCCTTTGCAGCCGGCGACGAGACAGCCGTAAGTCACGACCACCAAGATTCATCTCTCTAACTAACTCAATTTAGATCAATCTATAAATTCTATTTAAAATTTAGATCAATCTATAAATTCTATCTAAAATTTCTCATCACAATCTTACTTTTTACGAATAAAAAACTATGATAGAAAATATTGATCGAAGTTGACGTTATAGAAGAGCGATTGTGATATTAAAACAACCGAAATGATGTTAAAAAATAAAGGTTCAGCAAGATTGTTCAACTTTGTTATCATGTAATATATAATTATATATACATGCATGTTTACTTCGGTTGTAGTAGTAGTTTGTAGATGCATTGGAAGTTATGAGGCATGATATGTATGCATGATACTACTGAATTCTCAATTACTTCTACTTTATAATGGTTTATAAATTCTAATAGATACTTGCATATGGACTATATATATTTGTAGGACGTAATTGCATGATTTATTGAAGTAATTTATTTCCTGTTTTCTTTAATCATTTTTTTGAAACTGTAATAAAAACTTTTATATGCGATTTTTTTAAAGAAATTTGCAGTTTTCTACTACACTTTTGCAGAAAAAAATATTTTAAAACTAAACTAAACGTTTTTATATTAACGCAGGTATAAACTATTGACAATGATTTATTTGCATGGATAGGTTTAATAGTTTCAGAATAAACTCCGAGAATTGTATGTTTAGTGTTAAACAATTTTCTGACTTTTACCTCAACCATCAACAGCAATTTATTGCATCTTTTAAACATAAAAATAGGCATTATTGTAACCAATATTAAATTGGCATTTTATAAATCGATCAATGTTGTTATTCTTGTCATTAATTGTATCTTCTAGCAATATTTGACCTTAAAACCGGATTCTTCAGTTTGTGTGTTGATGAAATTGTAAAAATAATTTTTCGTTATTTTAATTCTAAAAGCCAAATTTCGCTTATCAGTAATGATTAATTGACATTAACTTTGTTTTCAATATTAAATTGATGTTGGTTGCTTTATATCTTTTCTGAAAGTAATTTAATGAACTTATATATTTCTCGCTTTAAAAGATGAATTTGGTGACTTTTCAGAATCGTAAATTAATGCCAAAATTTGTGGTAAAAGAGATGGAGTCATTATACTTGGAGGAACTGAAGACTTCGATTAATCTCCTGATGGCTAATTTAGAATCCCTTCCCGTAGCCAAAGGTTCTCAAGACAGTAAATATGGACTTCAGAAACTCAAGAAGTACAATCACAGGTAGCTAGTTTATATTATTTTTTTATCAATTCTTTGGTCAATTTGGAGATATGACGGCGGAGACCTCGCATCGCACGAAAAGGTTTCAGGAATATATGGTAAAGTTATTGATAAAAACTGAAATCACTCATTTAATGTTTATTACTATTTCTATTCATAAAATATTACTCGTACAAACTGTAATTTTAAATGATTTAATACAAATCATTTCGGAAGAAGATATGTGAATGAAGGAAGTGAAAAATGCCAATTGTATAAAATAGGATAATTTAACACATGAAACGTCGGTTCCTACCTCTTTAAATCTTATCTCATTTTAGAAGAACGGATATTACAACAAATCGTATCATTTAGTTTGCTTCTTTTTATTTTTTATTTTTTTAATGTTGGCAACTAGTGAAGGCTTTGAAATGAGCTTCTATGAAATTCGATCAATAATGCATTTATACTTTATTATTGCCACTTATTTTATAGTTCACCTCGTGACAATTTACTCGCCAATGATAATTGCGCGTATAATACGTGTTCGACCGACAGTGAACAGCTAACGATAGCTTTCAACAATCAAACACAGACAACGAGTACGATGATTGGGAGTCATCGCACGTATAATTAAAGCGCACTCACTCGTCAATTCATTATCGAATGAAATCAGCTTTACTGTGAGATGCCCTGAAATAATATTGTTGCTGGAATAATAATTTGGGGCGGTGAATATAATATTTTATTGCGTGAAAATAGCTTAAATATTGATATTCATTTTTTGTATATCGTCAACGTCATACTGTATTAAATTGAGTGACTAAATGACAAGCTTGCAATTTTCGCATGCTTTTACATGATTTTGCTTTTATATATAATAAAGTATGAAATTAGAATGAAAATAACTTTATTCTAAAAGACATTTTTAACTTTCTCAAAATCATACGAAATGCTTTAGGAAAATATGACGATATGTAAGAATGACTCTGATTAATATAATTGTTACGTAATTTACATCTAATTAATTTTTAAGTATACGTATATACGACGCTGGTCCACAAAAAATGTGCTCTGAAATGTTTAATATCTCTGACAATACGAAACATACGTAGCTAGAATTTTAATCCCATTATATATAGACTTGATTTGTATTTTCACGTAAAATTATCAAGTTTATAGTCAAGTGGTTGATTTCGGGCAAATTTTGTATTAAAGTTACCCAGAAAATAATACTATTGTTTCAAGTATTTTAATTAAAACTAACCATTTAGTCCACGATGAACTCAGAGATTTGAACAAAAATACAGTATCTAATACGTACATGGCACTAATCTAATCAATTTCTATTTCTTTATGGACCCCATATAAAAATGGCTAAGATTAGACTTCTGTATTAGATTAGATCAAATTATATAAATGTAAAAAAAATGATATTAGATTAGAATGCTGATTAGATTCCAATAGTCAAGAGAGCGTGCTGATTGGTGGCAGATGAAGATTTCAACCTGATTTTACGGCAAGATTTCAGACTCTGCTGTCTCTTAGTCAGCAGATAAAAATCGCAGTATTAAACTTAAAATAAATCATCTCTTTGTTTACATATAAGAAACAAAATTAATTTATTATAGTTCACAATTAAATATATAAAGTAGGAAGCAGATCATTTCTCAAACATATTTCATTGAACAGCAATATTTCTTGAGCATTTTATTGTGTAACTTTTCATTCTCATACATCATAAAATATTTTCTCTATAAGAAAATTATATTACATTAAAAGAAAATCATACTTGAGCCATTGTAAAAATACAGAATAAAATTACGAAAATATAACAAGATGTTTGATAAATTAGAAACTTACTTGCACAAGACTACAGAAATGACGAATGATGCAATTAGAGATATTTCATGTGTGATCATGGAAAAAGTATTGTCGTCGTATTTTGTTTAATGATTGAATTAGTCTTCTTTTTCAATATATATTCTATCAATGTAAAATAATGCTTGTCAATGAAAACTGTAATCAATTTCTTTATGAATCTCTTTTCAGTTTTTATCGCAAGAATTTGAAGTGTTCCATAAAAATATTTATTCGATTCGTAGTCATAATCTATTGAAAAAGTCCATAGAATCCATTTCTATACGACCCTTTTTCAATTTATATAGCAAGAAATTGAAATAAGAGTCCATAAAGAAATTGATAGATTTTTTTATTAGATTGATTGCATTAGAGTGCAAAAATGCTTACAGGAGTTTTACTCTTTGATTATATACAAAACTAGCGTATCAATATATTCAGCTGCTTATACTCAATAAAATCTAGTATATAGACAGTACTCCTTATGTTTTTCTGTACGAGAGAAAGTTTCGAACGGACCGCTATTGATCTCTCCTATTTAAATCAAATTACATAATAGAGTATTCTGAAACCACATTGTGGGCTGACCTGTGAAAATTACTTTTGGGAACGCTGTTTAATTCGATGGGTTTGTAACTAATTCAATATAATCACCGCAGTTAAATTATGTCGAATTATCTGAACTTGTAAAAAGTAAATGGTAATATTCTAAGCACGTAATTTTGCTTCTGTAGAATTGAATGCAACTATAGAAAATTTAAACTCTCGTTTGAGAACTAATTAATAATGAACTTTAGTTTCTGTACTTTTGTTGAGGAACTAAAAACCGTGGTTTTTACTGCCGAGTTATTGTCATTCGAGGTTATATAAGCTATAAAATGAATTGGAAACGTCTGCAATCTAATTTGTTTCGAGACGACTCGGAAGCTTTTCGCATCCCGGTGTGTGTGATTATAACCTTTCCCCGCTGTCTGCTTCCCTCTTCTTTCAGATGGGCTCCAAAAGTTTCTCCCGCGGTGCTTGACTTTATCTTAGGGTTATGCGGAGCCCTAGGATGCCTGGCGCTTTTGGCTCCATTTTGGTACTCACACGTTATATAGTTTGGTTCATATGTGTTTTTTATTTCATTGGAGCTATAGGTTTACGATTTTTGCCGAATCAAGCAGTAATCAACGATTCAATCTTATTCAAGTAGTAACTAACGATTCATTCTGATTCATTTGATATATTTATAAGAGTCTTTATCATGTTTTCATGTCCAAGTTTTTCTCATCCTATAAGATTCACAACCTATAATGGAAATCTCGCAAACATGTAGCTCTAAGTTTAATGTGATTAACGTTTTCATTACTGAGAGGAATGATTTGACTTTTTCTTATACTGTCTCAAAACTGCCTGATTCGGCAAATCAAACGGAGAATCCCTGCAAAAGAATCAGAGTTACCTCCTTCCTTCTTAGATGAATGAAATCGTTCGCTGTTCCTCTGTCAGGCTGTGTTGTGTTCTGTATCTTTTTGCGATGTTCAAAACGTATTCGCAAATTCATCCATTTTACATGGAAGGGTGTTGTATTTCATTTGTGGTATCTTTACCCGTGAGCGGGCAATTGCGTCTGGGACAATTGTGTACCTGGACAATTGCGTCTGAGATAATAAAATACGAAGTTAAAATGCGTAAATGGTTTATTTAATGCAATAAGTTTATATAATATTAATTGAAGACATAAGTGAAATAATACATTATAATAAAATCACTATTTCAAGGGTAATAATTATCACTTATACTAAATGCAAATTGAGAAATATCACTTAGAAATCCAATTTTGTTATGAGGTTAGGTTCTGTTTTTACGACAATTTACACAATCTTTAGCCTTATATCATCTTATTCTATTATTATTTTTTTAATTTCACAGTTTGTTATATCTCAGACGCAATTGTCACAGGCACAATTATTCCAGACGTAATTGTCACAGATGCAATTGCCCCAGACGCAATTGCCCTATCTCTTTAGATTTAGGTATTAGTTTTCCATATTTATGATAGGAATGTATGATTCTTGCTACTTAGAATAGTTGTAATGCGTTTTTAATTATGATATATTGCATTATAAAATATCAT
Source organism: Notopais sp. p TS-2021 (assembly GCA_028455955.1). Lineage (NCBI taxonomy): Eukaryota > Metazoa > Arthropoda > Malacostraca > Isopoda > Munnopsidae > Notopais > Notopais sp. p TS-2021. The sequence goes on along the minus strand of JAJNBT010402227.1, from coordinate 9,228 downwards.
TAAATTTAATGTTCAATCCGCTCTCGGTATGGGATGGGAAATATTAATCTGAAAACATCAATTTTGTTTTCTCTATATTTTAGAAATTTAAACACTTCTATTATTCATTAATGTATATATTTACCAACAACACCACTCTCATCACTCTTGAATTTCGCTTAGAATATGGTCAACACGAGTTTGGTTTGGTCTAAATATCCTATTTTATTTACATTACTACAGTGTGTTATCATGAATTCAATAAACTTGGTGTCGTTTTAGATGATTTTATGTCATCAAATTTTTTATAGACTTATCATTACCTTTTTAATACTTTATGAAATTTGTGTTTTCTTTCAGCTATTTTATTAGTAATATACTGAACAAATTACTATATATTATATAATAACTGCCGATTTATTTAGTTTTTTATTTCTTATTTAGATTTCTTACAATTATACGTCATGTTGAATTTACATTTATTAGAATTGACTGTATATAGAACTAAAAACAAGTAGTACCTTGAATTCTTGATCATAATATAACTTCTGAAATCCAGAGTAGAAACTGAATTTAATAGACAGAGAAGTCGGTTCCTTTTTAAAGTTTTATATTGTTTAAAATTGATTATATTTCAGTGGTGTTCTAATTGAAATATTGCCTCAGGATACATAAAATTATTTAGTAATTCATTTATATATAATATTACAGAGTTTATTTTTGATACTGTAGTTTATTTTTTGATCACTTTGGATTTATTAAAGACCGATTATATCATGAAGCAAAAGTGATCACTCGACCTATATCGCGATTATCTTCATCCGCCAGATATCATTTGTCAATCTATACGTTTCCTTTAACTTGATGAAAGATATAATTTTATCAACATGTTGCACGTGAAACCTTTTTGTGTATTGACCCGTCATGGCAGAGGTCACCAAATATTTAGGTCGTGAGCATTCGTATAATAGTTAACGGAATATGAAACTATAGTTATCTAATTTCCCATCTTAATATATAAAAACTGCATACGATCTATAGTTTGGTTATCGCTGATCAGAGCTGCAATGTATAATTATATGTATATATTGCATCACAATTACCATTTATTATCTACATTATGTATTTATAAGTCAATCTTCAAAGATGCGTTTCTACCACTCAATGCTCCTATTTGGACACTATAAGAACTATGTTGTATGCATGTTTTGTGACCATCAAAGAGTAACGCCGTGTTTATGAACGCTCGGCAAGATGTAGAAGAATGTTGCAATCTTAGCATTCGTAAACGCGGCTATGCGTGGTACATAAGCGCAGATATGTTGATTGACCCTCGTGTCTCTAGTTATTAATTTATTTCCCTTTTCTTCTTGTTGTATGGACGATGCAGGAAAAGCAGCGCGTGAGAATTGATTCTGTTATTTTGTCACACTATTTTGTACAAATCTTTTGGAATGAATCACCAACTTTTATGGACGGAAGTTTTCTGACTTTTTAAGAAACTTCTTTAGTTCATAATTAGCGAAGTTTGTGTTGACACTTTGCTCTATGAAAGTCACTCCCTTTAATATTCCATCATCACCAGAACATTTCTTACAAGGACCCTCTTGACCCTTGTGTCCAATCGGAGCACATGAATGATGGCACAAACTTGCTTTTTCTTTTCCATGCATGGCTGGTTGATTCTAAAGAAAGATAACTTAGTAGTTTTAGATTTGTTTTTCCATTGAAGTCCACATCAACTGCTTACAGAACTTTTGACTGCATGAATGAATTCCACCCTGATTTCATTGCAGCTGCACTTTCACTAACAAAAACAGTGTTTTCAATTTTAATCACTAACAAAAACAGTGTATTTAATTTATAATCACTATCCTCTTCCAAATCACATAGGTTCAAAATATTTTCCAATGCGAAAAATCAAGTTTTGTTATATACAGGTTTAGAGTTATTCTTATCGGCAGAAATAGTTCCTCCATATAGCAGTTGATAGAACGCAATGCAAAAACCTAACTTTATATAATAGTTCATCCAGTAAATCGAGGCCTTTGCTGTTTTGAAATCTTATTTTAAAGGAGTTCGCAAAAAATAGGAAAATAATCTGAAGTATGCTTTACTTTAGCTTAGAAATATATTTTCATTCATATAGTAAAATAATATTTGATTGATATTTTTTATTTCGTTTTAATTCTGTTGTGTAAAAGGCCAAATAGTAGCAATACTAATAGACCTAAGAATGTGATCAGGTAAACAAATGAATATACTTGCTTCCAAAACTATGATATCATGCTTTCTATGTGCTATAAATGTAGCGAACTCATCAAAAATATGTATTGTTGTAACCATCGACTGAGTATATTTGTAAATTGTCATCTGTAAAGAGCGCCCCACGACATCTGTTTCTTACGTCTATATCTGAACAATGTGCAGATCTTAAATTTTTATTCATTTTTGCTTCCCGTCTTGCTATATAATTTTAAAAATTGTCTTCACTCTACATATGCTAACTATATATATACACAGAGAGTATATATTATATTTTAAATCCAGAATTTCTTTTTACTGCATTTCTAAAACTTGCAATCTTCATTTCGTTCGAAGTGATAATAAACTGTAAAACTTGTTTTTGATGCAGTTCCAATATCATATTTAAACTGACGTATCTTTTTTATTTTATAAATAAACAACAGACTCCAAATGTGGTTTTATGATGACTGTAACTTCATCAAATGATAACTAAGTTAATCACGCATCAAAATTATAAATATCATCGTTATATCTAGTGTTATTTTCATATCTGCGTGTATAAATTGATGCACCGTTTCTGGGTTCTGTTTACGAGTGTCAGTGTAAACAAGTGAAAAAAATCCGTTAATTGATGTGGATTAAAACGAGGAGAAGTGTTTCTGGAGATTTCGTTTCGAAATGACACTAATCGAGAAATATGTTTCTTTGAAAAAGTTAATCAACTTTCTTTACAAATTTAGTAGAATCTCACTGTAAATACCAAACATGCATCAGCATTATAAACATGTACAATGTTATATTATTATTTTCACAATTATAAAATTCCCAACCATCGTTATTTGATGGCTTGAACTGAACACCTTTGCATGATTTTTAACATAGATACAATTTTTATCCTCAGGAGATTAATTCTATTTGAAAATACGACGATGCATTTGCAATTATATAAATGGTATCCCAGGCGATCTTGATAATTTCAACGTATGTTTTCTAGTAGCTAACAAATGATACAGAATTTATTATAATTAAATTGTCATATTAGCTTGCCTATAACGTTACATATAAGTGTTCAACATAAAACTGAAGCACTATTATGTTCCTGGTCAATAATGAACCAATGTCTGGGATACCTATAGTGTTTTCGATATAGATTAAAATATGTTGAACATTCGACAGTATCTATGATTGACTAAATGTAACTATCAAATTTTCAACAACCCTTTATTTATTTTACCCACGTTGTCTTATTGTTGCACCCAATTACAAGGCACTGCATTTCAAAGTCAATTAAATGCATTGATAAACCACAGCAAAGTGATACCAAATCTGTTTTAATGCACCATTTTTCTAGCATCGACAGTTGCAATTGATCGCCATCGATGTGGTTCCTTTGTTATTATTTCCATAACCTATTAAAACATGCACAAATTTCCTTGTCAAAGTCAGTTGGAAAAATTTTGCAGATCCGAGGGAAGTTTGGAGAGTCTTAATAGACGTAAAAAGTACAAAGTATTCCAGTGCCTCTCGCCCAGGTTAAGGTGAGTCAGTGATGACAACCTCTAGGCAGTGGGGTATGGACTCAGCCTACAACTTCAGATGAAATAAACTCGTAAAATTTAAATTTGTTTATAATCAGATTATAATCACAGAGGTCATTTCATCTCAAGTGATGTATCCTGAAAGGTTCACAATCTACTACTGCCGATATTTCTATGGTAGATCTCTTGAAGACCTTATTTGGTTTCGCTTTTCAGAGGACCTTCCTTACAGCTCATCATTTTAGATCCTACAGACGCTATAGAAAGGCTTCTTGATTCGAAAATTGCTAAATGAACTATTAAAACCTTTAAATACCGATGGTATACGGGTGATTATTCAAATTATTCAAATGAATAAATATATCCAAGATCTTTCAACATATTGTGATGAGAATTAATTGAAGAATCACTATATATATATATAACATGACCACACGAAGCTGGTATTTGATACATGCAGCACCAATAAGCCTTTCTTATAGATTTCTGTGATTGTGTGAGATTCATTTTGTCGTGATTGCTAATGTTCGCACTTCCATGTCCGCTAATAGCACCACCTTATATATTGACAGCCCAGCGTCCTTTAATCATCCGACAGTTGTGTCTACGTAAAAAATACGCTTTATTATCAGTATTTAGGGTAAAGTTTTTGTTTTAGGGGCTTTAATTCTGTTTTAGTGGACTTTAAAACATGTTTTAAAGGGACTTTTGAAACATGTTTTGGTGGGTTTTAAAACATGTTTTAGTGGGCTTTGAAACATGCTTTAAAGAGCTTTGATTACTTACACAGTGGAACAATGCAGTTATATCACGTATTAAATATTGCTTTTATAAAAAAGATGGTAGAGTCTGTGATGGAATAGATTTAAGGAGAACAATGTGTGTTGCTTTCAATAATTCATTATTTAAGGATATTATTTATATACAAATGATCATGGATTAATACGCTTTATTCGTTTGACTTTTTTTGTTTTATTGCTATACGATGAATGTGAACATATATTTCCGCAACAGGAGTTTACTTCGTAATTTTTAATCTAGGGTACGAAACAATTTCAAGATGTATAATATCTGAATAAACACAACAACATATATTTATTTATTTATATAACAATTACTGTATATCAGTATTTATGAGACAAATTGGTAACAACTTTGGAAACAAGTATATTATTAGAAAATCTGAATCCGCCACTTAAGAGACATTTCCATCAGTAAATGATTGAAAATGAAAAGATTTTTTATTATTGAGATGGGAATGCCTTCATTGACATTTTTTGTGTCCATTTATAAGCTTCGATTTTGAATAATTTTGGTTCCTTTTCATTCCCGAAAGCAGTCGAAGGAGAAGTTCATTATTAAGGCAGGTTTTGTTTGTTTAGTGACATCAGAGATGGGATCATAATTAAATAAGAGACATATGCAGCAGTAAATAAGTCTATGGATCATGCTAGATTAAGAGTGTGCAATATATATATATATATGTAAAGTAATTGATTGTATCCCCATTGTGAGTGTTTGCTTTAACCAACACGTTCAGTGAAGTTCATTGGTGATTATCTGTCATTAAAGTTTAGTTTATAATAATTTAAGCCTTAACGAAATGTAATAACTATTAAAAGCTGAAGACATGCCCACTCATGATCTAGAAATTCTTATGTCCATTTATTTATTTAATTTACCTGTGTGCTAAATAACAATGAAAGTAAATTGTTGTTTCTCTAAGTAAGGTCCTCCCATCTCTGGTATCACATCTCTCTACACAATCCCTATAGACACATATCATTTCTAGAGAGCATTTGGCGTGTGGTTCACTTCTTTGTATTGACTGTCTTGTTTAGACCGCTTTCAACTCGTTCTTCGTTTATACAATGGTTTTCTGTTTATCCAGTGGTCTATTTATGTTGGACCTCCCTCTAAATACAATTCTTTCCGACGATTGGCAGTTATTATAGTTAATCTGCTTGTCTATGGTTGTTACAATTGATGTGTCACTGTTAATTGGATGCCTACTCCGTTTCAACTATCTTTAACAAACCAAATAAATCAAAGATGGTCTTAAATAAATTTTGATATATGTCTGAGTCTTAAATTTGAACATCCAATGTCAATTTATGTAACAAATAAATATAATCCATTACTTAAATCGATAAACATCTCTGTTTATCTCGAACCGTTCAATCTTTATAGACACATAACAAATTTATTCCTTATCCATATAATTATCGAAGTCAAGAATGAAATGAAGAGAACCAAATATTACAGTTAGATCAGTTTTTGTCTCATCAAAAATTTTGATTTAGGCCCATGAAGTAACTTGGTTATCTTGGCACGGGAGAAAACATATATTTATTAACACAACAAATCTTTAGGAAATCTTGAACATATTTTTGTCTCAAGTAGAATCGACTCTATACTAATTTTCTAATTTCCCTATGAAATGAATCGAGTAATTTTGAAAGCTTTGATGAGATTTTGTTCAAATTATTATAGATGGAATGATGGGCAGCAATTGTTAAATTGTAAACCAATCTGTTTTGGGATAAAAAATAGAAAATAATTAAAATGACTTTAATAAGAGTTTGTTTGGTCAATATTTTTCATGTATTTAGCTTAATATCGTTGATAGTAGATTTCATTTTCCCGACTTTTTCCAATGCAGGAAATGTGTAAAAATAAAATGCATTCCCGGGAAATTTTATATATATTTAAAATTCAAACTATCAATTCTGTAAAACTGCTATTTAAATACTGGAATACTGGGGACCGAGAAGATAATTTGTTTAAGCCATAGGAATGCCGCAGACCAAACTACAACATAAAATTGGGTCGGCTTCCCTTGTGAAGTTATGGCTTCCATTTATGTAAAATCTGAGATAAAAAACGATTTCTAAATAAAATTCATTTTATTCAAATCAGAAATAGAAAAGTGTTTGTAAAATGAATGAATGAGGCTATTCGTCACAATAGTTTGTAGAGAAATGATTCTCTATAGACTATTATTTATTGAACTCTGACGTTTCTCTTTTCCATCCGGAAATGTTTATCAAGAATTTGAAAAATTATTAAATACAAGCATTAAAATATACGAAGGGGAAGCTAAAATCATTTTCAACTTTCAATGCTTAAATATTAAAGAGAAGTTTTAGTCTCTACTTTTTTATTACAATATGTTGATGCCAGTCGAGATTCCAGGGATTGTTCATGAATCACAGAAGAATAATAATAATAGTCCAAATTATCCGTTGATGAAATCGAATTTTAAAGTTTCGATCGTTGAAATATAACTATAGAATTCAGCAATTTTCATCACGAATGAGATAACAATTTGGTTTATTTACCTTATGTCAGTTGACTGTTTGCTTAAGACCACTTGAATTAATTATTGTTTATTGACTTTACTCGGAGGATGCCTATATTCCAGTTTATAGATCTTCCGTGGAAAACAATGATGAATTTAATTTATTTTAACTATAGTCAGCAATTCCGGCTACATAAAAAGAAATTAGGCAGACTATTTATTTATACTACTACTTTTAAAACAATATTTAGCTTTGCACTCACGGGCTAACTGATTGATTTTAAGCTACAATAGATTGCAAGAGCAATAACTGGCTCCCAACTAACCACAATCTATACAAGAATATTTATTTTTAAACAATCCGCTTTCTTAAAATTTACACTTGATATACTGTATAGTTTTCAATATGACTTTTTCTTTCTATCGTAAGCACTGATAATGAACCCATTATACAGTACAGTATATGCCAAGTAATTTATGTGGTAAGTTTGATTCGAGCGTTGAATTCGAATTTGTTCCATTCTGTAGACACGTAAACGCACAATTTTGCTCACAGTAAGTTAAAAATATTTTGTTTTCATTTGATAAAAGTGAAAAATGTATATGAAACAACTACACTATTTTTACAAAATTTATCAATATTATTTTTTAACTTATAGAGTACGAATTACAATAGTTGAATACTTAAATCTAATTGTTTACTGTTTATTTAGCGCTTACTATAAATTAAACAGTTTTTATGTGATGTAGATGCACAGAATGACATTATACCCTCTATATTTGCACAACTATATATTTACCTACAATATAAAAGAACAATATTTCAGCACAATATGGGATTAGACCAAGCATTATAACGCATAATCTTTATTTTTCAAAATTAAATACTACGCGAATACTTCTATTGTATCATTATTTATGATCCTTAATTAAAAATTGATGTTTTATAATGCATTTTAAATAGATATTCGTTAGCACTTTGGTGTTTGCACATTTTGTCCGATGTCTCTCAATAAGGTAGCGGAGTATTTATTAATGTGTAAGGTACGTCTAAATATAATATGTTTCATTTTTAGCATGCTTAGTATTACTATATAGACTATACGGTATTTATATATAGGTAAAGCATGACCCATATTTCAAAAGCATGTTTTTGGGTTATGTTAGTCACTATATTTAATAGTGTTTACTGGTTGGTATATTTGTGAAAGCTTATTATATGTAATTGATTGTATCACCTTTGGTTTGTCAGTTATAAAATATATATTTAAACGATGATTCTATATATACACGTATGATGTGTTTCCCCTTTGTCTAACTATGTTTTCAACCACGATCCTTTTCAAACACGTGGGACCATTTTGGAAATCCAGCAGGTCTCAGAGCTCATTGGGCAGCAGAGATTCGGAAAGTATCGACAATGAAGTCAGCCTATCAAAGATGGATGTCGTACTCACATTTTTATTAGAGGTAATATATTTATTCAATTATATATAGCCCCAAAGTGTATGTATAAAGACCAGCATTTCTTATCCCAATATTAAACAGTAAATACTAATTTGATATTTAAATTTAATTTAAAAGAGAGAATTCTATTCCAAAACGTTTCATTTATTTTATTAATTATTAACAAACTTATTATAACCGTATCTGTATCGGAATAAGAATAATTTTATCGACGAAATCTATTGCCATTAGTGCATATTTTTGAATTGGTTATTCCCATGAAGATGGGTTTAATTGATTATCGAACTCGAAGAATGACCCAAGTACGTTCTTCAGCGAGAGAAATAATAACATTCGATGGCGGGGATTGTGCACACCAAAATAGGTTAAATGTCGTAAACAGAGAGTCAAGTTACCACTCAGAATTGGTTAAAATTATATAATGTATTAGTGGTCCTCGAACATGTATACATGTAACGGAGGTACCATAAACCAAAGATCGAAATTTACTATCACTTTCATATAGACGTCTAAAATCTGGAGAAAATTAAGGCCGGTATGTTAAAAGAAGTTGACGCACTCACGTGAGTGTAAGTGCTAATTTGTTTGCATAATAACAGCATTGTTCATAAAATATTATGAAAACATTTTTTTTAATATTATTTGACCAATGGGAAGAGCAACTTTTTGGACTATTCAAAACTTTTCTTGACCATT
>JAJNBT010399094.1:0-10735 GCA_028455955.1 Notopais sp. p TS-2021 | reverse complement strand
TGTAATTATATCCAATAAAACGCTCGTCAGAGGTAGGTCCAGAATCTGTCAGCATTTTGTTTGCTTCAGATAAGAGCTTTCATCTTTAATCATTTCTTCTATACATTATCTATGCGATTTTCTGAAGGATATTTAATTTTTTTCCATTTTCTTATAATTGTCAATACTTTGGTGGGAAAATGCCATGAACGTAAGATCAATTTGGAATTTTCATCAGATTCAATGTGATTTCGGAAACATTCTTGAAGATAAATTCAGATCTTTATCTTCGTAAAGATTCTCACATTTTATTATTTCTACAACCTCCAAATCATTATGTTTCTTATACATTATTTTGTGTAGAAATAGCATTGTTGTTTCATTTATGTATCACTATAATGGGTGGAGGGACATGAACAACCAATTTACAACCTATTTTATAAACAACTCTCTCGAGATTTCCTACATTTTGATATATTTACTTCCATCATGTTTTTGATGAAAATAATCCCTAAGGACAACACGGCTAAAACTGAAAAAGAATCTTCTATCATTTCTCCTTCAGAGATGTATTATTTGAATTAATGATAGAAATAGTCGTTATATGACTATGCACTATGTCGAACCAAAAGTTTTCAACTATTTTTAATTTGATAAAAGATACCGTTAGTTGGAAACTTTATTTTGATAGTAAATAGTATTTTTCAAATGAAAAAAGGATTGTATATATATAAATGAAATTATTCTGCTAGATAATTTCAGTTATTATAATATTGAACCGTTTATTATATTTGTTTTTCATACTATTTGTATCATTAAATTAGACAACACAAAAAATAATCATATATATATATTGCAAAAAAAAATATAGCTACATTTTACTAAAGAAATATATTCAACAAAAACTTGGTGGATATTAATTAAAAGTTAAATAAAAGTGTATCAAATAACTAATGGTGGTGCATTGACAATATTCTACATTAATATTTATGAAAGATAGTTATAATATAGTAAATATATTGTCTAATTTTGGTATAACTGAAAAGAGATTTTACCTTTCACTTTAATTTCAGAGTGTTGAAATATATTTGATCAAGACTGAACATTGTACATTATTTATTTTGTTTAAGACAGAGGAAAATGATAAATCTTTATAAGTATATTAGAAAGCCATTTTAATTATATAGGAAATATATTACATTTTAGTATATTATTTAAGTGGCGACATTATCAAACGTTTGATGTTGTGAAGATCTGTCAAATGGCGATATGATCATGATCTTGTGATATTAGAAAGGTGACTAAACTTTAGCGCCGAATTACCGTTCATTAAGTCGCTGTTGATTATTAGTTTAACTATTTATTCTAGTCTGAGATAACTCTTATCAAAAGTCTATGCAATGTAACTAAAATTGACATAAAATTAACTTTCCTTTAAGCATTTCAAAAAAAGTAATAGACAGAATTCAGATATGCTTAACTATATCTTTATATTTATTTACCTCAAAAATGTAATAAAAAATATGTTTAATTGAAAAAAGCAGAATTTTGTGCATATATCAAAACAAAATAATGAAAAAAATGGATTTCTCATCAAAATAAAGATTGTAAGTAATGCCAGATTGTTTATTAAACCAGTTACAATACAAATATTTTAACAAAATTGATAATGCAAAATTTAAAAGTATAACTGTTTCAATTTATCAAATTTTAATCTTAATTCCAACAAAAATTTCTTTCCAGACCTTGTGAGAATCTATTTTTAAACGCAACTTCACAGTATAATCAGATTGAATTATAAATAATAAGTCGACTAAATTTAAATTATATTACCAAATGACATTAGAGAAATTTGGATTCGAAAGCATTATCTCTTTCAAACACTGACTTCATTATAAATGCATTAAAATGCAACATGTAGATACAAATATCACAATTAAGTTCCGTGTGTAGTTATAGTACTTGTACATAAAATGAAGTTTATAATTAAGTTAATGAAATGAATTACAGTAGATTATAATTTAGCTCGGTATAATAATCCCAATATTAAAGGGAAATATTGAAATCGGAGGCAATCTCAATCATTGCAATAAATATAATTTATTTTTTTATCAAAATATCAATATAAATGTGTTTACTCAAACATCAATATTATAACTATTAATATTAATAAATATATCGATAGCTTAATAAACTACAAGCTATAAAAATAATGATAATAACCTATGACGCCATGATAAATGCTTCACCAATTTGTCTAACAGTCACGAAATATAAATTATTAGGCCAGACTTCCGGACATAAATTTATTGCCTATATTAATTTTTCAATTATTATTAAAAAGCTTCAATTTATTATTAGTTATTTAATTTAAATACAAATAAATATTCGTTCTGCAATTCATTTTGTAGTCAATATTTATAGGTATCGAGAATGCTCCTTAGATGAAATTAAGTATTTCTTAATTTAATGACGATAGATAATATGTTATGTTAAATTAAATATGCATTGATATTTTGTCTATAAATATTGCGTCCAATAACAAACAAAGAAAGCAACCAAGTGGCAAGATAACAAAGCGTGAAGCTATCCAGATGCCTGGTGTATTAAATTAGATTTCCCATTCCTGCAAACACCTTGCAATGGGAGCCATATTATATTATCGTTTGAAGTTATTACATTTTTATATAAGAACTAACAATAATTTATTACTTCAAGACAATATATGTGAGCTAGAACAAAATTATTCCGTATTAAAGTAAATTGCAAGTATTACATATTGATTCAATGAGATTGTCGGTTCAAGTTTAAACCTCTTAATAACCTTAAGCATTACCAGCAAGTTCTGTTACCTATTTACGCTCTAATATCACCTCGTAAATATTAAATTATTGCCTCATTTTCCATGACATTATGCTCAATAATCAATAGAATATGTTTTTAATGTTTTTCTTTTAGGCAGTCTACTTTTGTTTATATTTAGTCTAGTGAAGCAGGCGGTCGTAAAATTAATATCGACAGAAACTAAAGATTCTTTTCACTTTTATCCAAACTGGAAAATGCGGGACTAAAACTCGACCGAAGGCAATATCATATTTCCAAAATCAAATCCTTTCTTCTCTCGAAATAGAAAATCATTTCACCAGAATCGATGAATTTTTATCGAAAATTTACCATCGACGAAGTCTTTGCGGCAGAAAATAAAGGACTTTGAAATGAAACAAAAATATTCTCTGACTATGTAAATTAACTTGCCCAAGTGATATCGAGCACCAAAAACAACAGCTGGAAGCGGTTATTTTTTATTTTTCAAAAACAGAATTAAACAGTAATTAATGACGTAGTTAAGAACGATCTGCTCTATACAAAATTCGGTTAGAAACGCAACATATTTTATAGTCTCGTATTCAACATTGAATTATATATCAAAGTTCAGATTTTATATTAATGCTTTTAATATTTTTTAAATTGAGAAATGTTATTGATTTGATTAAATTAAAAAACTGTATTGATAGATATTCATAAATAAAGATGAATATTTTGGTTGCATGAGAGTTTGCATTGTATAATGAAGAGAATGAATAATAAGTTCGACAACATGGACGACAGATATTAATATATTTTACCATTTTTATTATGGTTTTTAAATAATGTTTTTATATTTTCTAATTTTTGGTGAAAAGACTATCACTAAAGATGAATATATTTGGAATGCTTCGGTAATAAACAATTTCACATGTCATGGTACATAAATAAATGAAAAATATAGAATAATATTATTTAGTGGAACTTTCATCTCCAGACACCAATCAATCGACGGTGAATTTGGACCACGGACAAGTGTAATTTTTTAGGCCTAAATCAGTGATCCTGAACCTTTTAGTATGAAAAACCCACTTTAACGTTACATTATGCAATACAATAACAGTAGAATTTTTTATAGATATTGTATGTAATCATTCGTAATAATTGATATACTTGACGTATATTATAGTTAATGCCATTGATTAAATTAATATACAGTAGCTTTGCTTCAAAATTTGTCATTTGTTTGTGACCTCCAATATAAAAAATAAATTTAGATTTCTTGAACAATCTCTGCTCTGTTAACAAGTTTCCAAAAGAAGGAATTGTAAATAAAATCGAAATCTTTTGTTATCTTTTCTTACACAACATTAACCAATTCAGACACAATTTATTTATTTTTATGCACTTCAAAAATAATGATATTATTTCTGAACCATTAACTTTCTAGTTAATTTATATCTTAGTTATTGTTTGTTTTATTTATTCCAAGTTAAATTATACGTAAATATTTTATATTAAACTACATTTTTTTCAACATTAAATTTATTAAAAATTATTTTTAATCGATAAGCTCGAGCCGATGTTAATTTCTAATACTGAATTTTACATTAAATTTTTTTAATCATACAATACCGGTAGATGATATAAATCTGCTTTTACAATCGCTCTACCTATCTAGTATTAAATTATATAAGATGTTGCTGATCATCCACAGAGCTCATAAATGCTGATGTGATTAATTATTTCCGTGATGTTGTTTAAACATCCTCATTTCGCGATGATAAATTATATTTAACTAATGACATCCACAGCAAATACAATTACGACGTTCATATTTACGCAAGAGATATTCCACAATCTCTGTAGCCCAATGCTGGAAATTATTGTTCAAGTTGCTGTGACTCAACTGAAATCATTTCGTAAAGTGATGTTGCGCTATTTATCCAACTGATATCCAGGTCTCAGAGGAGCTACAATATGTTCACCGTACAAAGTAATTAAATATTGCTTTTACTTGAATTACATACCATATTTTAATTAACGCAGTCTGATTTATTTTGTTTAATTATTATATACTACATACATGAAGCAATATCAAACACATTAATTCCTGAAACCCTTTATATCATAAAGTAAAATTTGAGTTTTATTTGTGAATATGTTAAAATAAATATAGAGTAACAAGAAAAATCATGTACATTATTCTATTTTGAGCCAACTCATTTCAGACGTATCGGCCATCTTCAGGGATGTAAATATTTAAATATTTTTTTGAAAACAAGAAGTTACAAATATTGATATACAAATTAAGAAATTAAGAATGCATTCATGAAATATTATGATAATCACCTAATTAAATAGATCAAGATGGGAGTGATTGGTAGATGTGATAACGTACATTTAAATATAAACTTTAACTATTAGAACGTGGTTATGAATAAGAGTGGGCTGTTAGACCGATTGGAATTTAATGAGTAAAAGTTTCGTATGTAAACAGCCCAGAGTTGATTGGGTTTTTGTTTGAAGAGTTCTTGAAGAGATTACAAGACTATTCGTCCCCGATATGAAAAATGCAAAATAACCAAATCTAACATAAGCTAGCGTAATCTAACCCAATCTTATCTAACTTAATCAATCCTAATCTAACCTAATCTAACATAATCTAACCTAATCTAACTTAATTTAACCTAATCTATCTTAATTTAATTTAATCTCGGGGACGAAGTATCCTACCACATTTGACAATTATCTGCATTCTATTTTGTTTTTTTGTTAGCAAGAGTTAACCAAGTTTAAATAAAAAATATTCATTTAAATGAATAACAATTATCATTGTAAATATATCTACAAAAAATTTTTAATTATTTTCTTGAATAATTTTTTTTATGGGTTGGAAATGTTATTTTTTGGTGGGATGGAAATTCTTTTTCTAATTTAACAAAAATGTATATATATATATACTTTTATTTTATTCCTCTTTGTTAATTTTAAAGAAAAAATGTAGTTATTTATTTAGTTGACCAACTTCCAATTGGAAAATTCGGTTGCAAATGGTCATACATGGAGTATGATATCATTTGGTCATTTTTAAGGGGGCGTGCTCCTTTTTAGGAATGAGGTAAATTTAATTTTTATATAACTTGATAGTCTAATTGTACAGCACATTAATCAATCTTTGAAAATTGGTCAAACCATGACCACAATAAAACATGGTCCATTTCTATGGGGTACGTAGTTCCTTTTTATGATTAATGGTCATATTTTATTTTTCATAAGTCGATAAAAAAAATAGTAAAAAAATTTAAAAATAAATAAATTGCACTCAAGCAATCAAGATGAGGACTGTTTTGAATTATGAATATATTGTATTTTAAAATTAATAATAGTTTTACATTTGTTTGCACACTGGCAACTTATGGTACATTTTTCAGGAGTAGATAAGTTAGCAAGGATTCTTTCTATGGGTGACACCTACTATGTGATTCCAATTACGGGTCCATAGTATATACTGTATTTGACTAATTTAGAAACTGTTTAAACAGTCGTGTGAGAATGAAAAATGTTGTTAACACATTTAGGAGATATATAATCAGGAAAATAGTTTTGTTCAAAATGTTGTTGTTAGAGAAAGTCAACTCTTGTCAATCAGACCTGAATTTTGAACTAACATGCAAACTAAACAATGTTGTTCCCATTGTTGTCTCTAATGATTAAAGTAGATAGTTATTTAATTCTTTCCTTGAAATTTTTACAATATTAACAATGACAGAAAATATCTGAATATAAAAAATCATAATACGTCTCAAATGCCCTCGAGATTCAAAGACCTGCAGAATGAACTGGAGGAAAATATCGAAGAACCGCGACGAAATTGCATTAGAAATGATATCTTCCTGCGTGGATATCCGGGTGTCGTCAATTGGCTCCATATATCGAGATTATCAATAATTTAGAGCGGGAAATTCGAATAGGTCATTGGTGCCGCTTCGCTGATTGGTTGTGATTATTCTCATTGGTAATAGGTGAATCTACGAGAAGAAATGTCTCTGCAGATCATATCCGAGACTTAAGTAGTTTTGTGGCGAAATTTATCACTCAATGAAAATTCCTTCTGACTTTGGGGAGTCATGCAGAGTAGCTTGTTGATAACTTGAGGGTCGCACTTTAATAATTCTCTTTATTTTATATGTTCATTTCATTTTTATTACATCATTTTTTCCTTCGATATTTAAATTCGTGCAATCCACTTTAATTTTATATGTTGTTATGTATTGCATTGTAGTCATTCACCTGTTACATGCCTGTAACAAAACCGTTTGTAATTGCATATTTGTAACAAATAAATAAATAAATTTAAAACAGATCGTTAAAGTACAATATAATTATGACCTCACTGTGAATATAATATTAAATTCAGTAAATTCACATTATTTATTACCATCTTATTTCATGACTATTTATTACAATTTACTTTATTTATTTTCTGAGCCAAATTAAACTAACTTTATTTTGAATAAGTCTTCAATGAGATTATTAGTTGATATGATAACTATCAAGTCAATGTGTTCCAATATTCGATACTCAGTAAAATTATATGGATTATCTGAATATTTTTGGTATTAGAAACTGCATCAATGAAGGATGTGTTGTGAATTACACATTTATTTCCTGAAACTTATTAGATTTTAATCAAGTATTGAAACTTTTGCTTATTTACAATGTCTTTTAATTTCTGATCTCTATTTTCAAATAAATTAAATCATAAAAATATTCTCACAAACAATATTAAAAACAGACGGATAATTGAACGCAAAACTATTTATCGATATGTTAAACTAAACTGGAAGACTTTATTTGCAAATCGTGTTGTTGATAAGAACGTTTTTGTTATTTCTAAATTTATAGGAAATACTTCCTGACGACACATTCTTGGCGCCTAAATACGAACGAATCTCAAAATACACTGACTTAATGACCAGAAGTTGAAGAGAAAAGTTGAATGAAACTTTGATCCTATTTTAAGTAACTTTTATTTAGAGACAAATTGCATACGAATGATATCTGTAAGTTTGCATAGAAATGTTTTGTATGTTTCTTCAGGTTTATAAATCACTGACAAATTCACCACAATTTTACTGAATTTCTTCTGTAAAATAAATTAACAAAAAAGAGAAACTCCCATTCGTTGTCTATAACAACATATGATGCCGCTGCGAATAAAATAAGCTGATTATATTATTACTAGGTGTGATATGTTTATAAATATGGTATAAATAAAATACAAAACATATATCCTATTTCTCTTCTGTAGAAAATCATATTCTTTTTGTTTCTTTTATAACCAATTTTATATATTGTACTTACCGTATCGTGAATATGATAGTCACTTGAGTAAGAACTCGTAATCATATTTATGGTGGGACTAATCCAAAGTTCATAACAAAGAAACGAAATAATTAAAACTTATGATTCTTATTTCTGATATAAAAAGCATATTTTTTTTATGACTAATTAAATTATACTTTTACCATTAGACATAATTGTATTGTGAAATAAGGATTCAAATGACCATTTCACTATTGTTTAATACGGATAGAATTTGATTACTCTATCTAAAATGCTTAAGTTTTATAAACCAACTGTATAATTTTTAACCATTTTCTTGTTATCAATGTATTTTTGATGTATATTTTGTATTTTTCTACCAAATTAAAACAATTAAAAATATTGAATCCTGCCACTATTTAATTGATTTTACGAAATAAAGAATTATTAACATTTTTATTATAACAACCAAATTAATTTAATTAGAGTGTGACGATCGAATGGAAGTAAATTTCTGAATTTATAAATAACAGAATCCAATTTATCAGGTGGATAATCAGATTTTTAATAGTTTGTTCCAAATTACAAGTCGTTCCAGTCACAGTCAAGAGCGACATTGAGATTTTATAACATTTTTACAACATGGATGATGCAAAATCCTGATGATGAGAGAGGTTTATTAGGTACTCGAGAAACTTTTTTCGATTTAACTTTTGGTCTATTTTGTTCGATGGGGATATGCAAATTTTTAACCCTATTAAACTTTAAGCATCGGGTAAAAGTCGTTGGTAGCTGAAACATTTGCTCAAAAGTCATCCAGTTTTCCATGGTTAATGAGGTAATGGAAATCCAGCATAAGATGACGTTTTCTCATTTCTAGCCTCATTCTATGTACATCCAGACTTCAAAGACACTAAACCTTCAATTGGTGAATGCTTCCCTTCTTTATTGAGCACTTAACAACTATGTTTTTAACAACAACATCGCCACAAATTTGTAGGAGGAGATGTCGAACAACATTAACAACAAAACTTCTAGACGAATCTTGCATTCCAATGTTTTCCAACGAACGTTCGTATAAAACAATTTGAGAGAAACTACAGTATAATACGTTTTAATATCAATTTATTTAAGTCGCAACATATATTTATTTAATGACTGATACACATATATATTTATTTCTACTGTTAGGTGAAAATTATTTGCAATTTTACGCACATAATATAAATAAAATTACAAATATACTGAAATAAAAATGACTCGAAAATGGCTGCTAACATACAATCTTAAATCAGTTAAAATTAGAAATTTCAAACTACATTTTCCCATTTACGAAACCATCAAAAATAGATTTAAGTCACAGACCTGTAATATCATAACACCACCATCTCAAAAGAGCAAAATTGGATCTATTTTTAAACTAAGATTCAAATCTGCGGCTTAAAAAGATTTATCACTTGCCTCATATCAAAATTATCTCAGTTTTTTAAGGCTTTGCTTGCAAAAATAGATGGAAAAATTCATTACATGGTTTCTTATATATTTATTTTCTTGTGGAAAGAATAGTTATATCAACCGTTCTGCCGTTCATGCATTCCGTATATATTTTTAATTCTCCTTAAAATCTACAATAAGACCTAAATACGCGTCGCCTCTACGTCAGACGAATCTTTGTTAATCTCAAAGGGCTTAAGATGCTATATTAAGACTATAAGGTTGTTTATTTGTATTGCTGAAGGCTATATATTACTTGTTATTCAGACCAGGGCGGTGGAGCCTGTGGTCAAAGTTTCTGATTTGGCTCCAGTTTTCCTTTATATTTTCAGATCCTAATTATAAAATGGATGGGGAAAATAATGAACAGAGAATATTACATAACTCTTTATGAAGAACAATGTTTCGGCCTTTTAGTCCATCTTAATTTTTAAAAATAAAACATAATTAAAAACTTAAAATTAATTAAAATAAAATAATATCAGGCGCGTGCTTGTACATTTCCAGGTACTGGTAGTAATAAAGTGAACAAAAATATATATATATGATCAGAAGCTAAACAATAGCTGAAAAGATTACGCTATTAAGAGAAGGATGGAACTGAGAACTTTATTTTGATTAGGAGAGAGAGAGAGATTTAATATAAAAGCTTTCGGTTAGAAATAAGCTATGCTAAGTTTTCACGGACTTTATGAATTTAAATTTTTGTAGGATATTATTTGCTATTCTTTTCAGCTCCTATCTCACTTATATATATAAACAATTTACAATAATCAATTTTCAATTTATTAAATAAAATGTTAAGAAATCAAGTTTTTCTAATTTGTTAAATGAAATTATTCAACAGATTGTTTATTATTATTTTCGTTCTATTTCATGACTTTTATAGTCGAGGCCGTAATTCATATATAACTTTATTCATTTGTTCCTGATGAAGTTCATTCAGTTTCTGAACATAAAGCTCTAGAACCAATTTTATCACATCCAAAATATTTTATTCTTTCAAGAATTGAAGTTAAATATTTAACATTTAAGTAGTTTATGCGGTAACAGGTCAATTGCCCGACAGATAACTGCCCGACAAAAAATTATATAGAAGTAAAAAATTATATATGTAAAAATTGTTTAT
>JAJNBT010397328.1:0-12048 GCA_028455955.1 Notopais sp. p TS-2021 | reverse complement strand
ATGCAAACCAATATGTATGTACTGTACTATGTATTTTTTTGTCAAATAAAAATATCTCTCTCTCTCTAATCTAAGAAGATCAAAACCTGTTTCTGATTGAGACTATGATACGTATTTTTGGATGCACTAAAATTACTAAATAACCTTTTCTGAAATACTAGAAGGAAACAATTCCCATAGGTGTTAGTAAAAAATTGAAGACATTCTATTGGTGATCATCGATTGATTCTGATTCAGAATAGGCTATTTAGTTCACAGGAAAATATGTCTTGTATATGATGACGTCTTTGCCCTTCTGCGTTATGATGTGACAGAAGGACGTGTTGCACCGCCGAGCGTATACAGTTGATAGGTGTAGGGGAGATAAATCCCCCGATAGGGGTTATGCTATTTACCTAGCAATGGTTAATACAGCAAGATAATATTGTATGCTGTAAATGTTAATTTTGATTAAAATGAAAAAATACTACCGTATATACAAGAGTGGCCAATGTCATCTTTGAATGTTCGCAGGAAAGTGGAAACACTGACTTTTATAAAATTTGAGCATAATTCATTCTATTGTTAAAAAAAATATTCGAATGTTCGAATGAATTTGATTTTATGTATGTTTAAAAAAAAATTGTATAGCTAAATTCCTGAATTAGACCTATTTTTATCTTTAATATAAGCAGATTTTTGAAACAACTTCTTTGTAATGAATATCTATAGGTTGCAAGCTAGAAAATGTTTCTAAAACTTTTCCCAAGAAATCAAATATTATCTAAGAAATTTTGAAACTATATTAAAGCTACAGCTATAGATAGCCTACTTGAACTTCTAAGCTATTTATTTGTTTTTATATATTTTATTCAAATATTGAATTTATTTTATTAGAAATAACCGGATCTATATTACTTAAGTTATCAATATAAATTCATCATAAATTGTTAAATACACAAAGTTAAAAAAACTTTTGATATCTAAGAAAAAGAATCATTGCATACACAAGTCATTGATTGAGCAACGTTCATTACTTTCTTGTTTTCTGAACACCGTTCTATCTTTCTTGACAAACAAAGCCATTACTGTTACAATAAGTATCTTTCAACATTATTCAGGTGGCAGGTGGGTGAACAAACTTACATAATTTTTCCATCCATTAATTGATTTGTAATTTCTACCGCTTCTCAATTTTATGTGTTTCTCCTGCCTTCCAAATCAGAATTATATATTTACCATTTGTATTATTAATTATTGATAAAAAAATAAATATCTTAATTGTTTCTACAAGACTACAACTGTTGTTTCAATTTTGACATATATATATCATCGATTTTCACGATCGATAGTTTGAATGGCCTAGTTCGATCGAGGTGCATGTTTACAATTTTCGATGCGATATCATCATAATATATGGTCTGGAAAGCTTGAAAAAATATATTTTCACGCTCGGGTCAAAGTTCAGTTCCGTAGTTAGAAAGACAATGAGTTTGAAACAGAAAAAAATATTGTTTGTAATTATGATAAAATTAATTTTGTTTTAAGTGTCACATAAATGTTGTGTTTGTACTTTGTAGGTCATTTCATTTTGATTACAGCTTATAATGAAGCCTTTAAATTTCTATTCTTAAATTGCTTCCAATATACATGATTGCTTCCAATGTCTGGAACGAACGGCATAGAAACTGACTTTGAAGTAATTGATTTCCAGTCTCCGAAATGTCTCTTATATTGAATTCAGAAGGTAACGTAGCTCCTTCCTCGTTGAAGCAATCCAAGTAAAGTCATTTGCAAATTTACGCTTCAGTATTGAAAAATGTCACGGTTGATGAGAAATAATGGATGCATGCAAATTCTCTTTATTCCGTGATATCGCGTAACATATGCTGTTAGAGACACAACCGCAATGATTTTACAGCCGGAAAACTAAAGTCTTTGCTCTACCACGTACAGTAATTAACTTTATATAGACTATTGACAAAGAATTTAAATTTTATTTATATTTGTTATTAATTCCGTATATGTGTATACCGCGGTACCGTATTCATTTTGTAATTATCAATAAATGATAATTTAGTTTTTATTTTAGTACTGATATTTATAATAAGTAACGAAAAAGCTTTGTTCTAAATTTAAAACATGTACAGTAACTAGTACGGTATACTGTCTATCTCTTTACGCGTCATACGTTCTAAATGAAGTCAATTAAATGGTTATAACATGCAATAATCGTCATGATATATTTTGCACAAAAATGCTAATACTGTTGTGAAACCAGCTATATAAAGTATTATAAAGTTCAGTTGTAACATTTATTACTATCTAATTTACTAATTGTTATCATGAGCCATGCAAAAATCGCACCTAAATATATACCATGAAGTTTGTACTCAATATAAGTCAATTGTGAGAATTAAATTCTGTTTTAAAATTTCACAAGTGGGTTAACAACTTAAATGCAAATATAGGAGTTGCCATTTCATATATTCGAGAGATCACGTTAAATCACGAGCCACCAAACCAGTAAATATCATTCTAACAGTCATTTACAGTTACTTTATTGATTTATTACTTTATGCAGTCATCATGCGATGGATTTCAGTCTATCGGTGTATTGTACTAGCTTATTATTGATGTACCGGTACGGTAAGTCTGTTTTAATTGAAAGTGGAAATATTTATTTCTATATAACATTATAACGAAAGAATAGTTGCAGGAAAAAGTCTATTCATATACCTTGCATTTTTATTTGTAACTTTTTCGCATGCATGTGGTAATTATAGTAAGTTAATAAAGTATTTATGTTTCAAAGTTACTTAAATTCACTATTATTTTTAGAATTGACCAATAAGAAGTATATTGTTGTCGTGTGCAATTAAGTAGCAGAACTATTTTATAATCGATAAATAGGCAATTGTTGTGTATTAAAAACTAAGAAATGTCATTTTTAAATCATTTTATCAGAGTGGGACTTAATAAAAATCATTTCCATATTATAGAATTGGTAATTGGTATATACGCAGTATATATATTGTAATATTAAGCACAAGACTATAATATTTGAGTATAGATCGCCTAAATTGCCTACCGTACTTTATTACTTTTATTATTTTTGATTAGTGCTTTATTGTCAATGAGGTCAAATGTTTAAAACTTAATTGAAGGAGATTTACAAAAAAACGAGATTTATTCCCATGCAGTTTACGCAATGTGAAAATATTTCCTATAATCAAATTTGACTTAAAGAAACATTCCCGAAACGAAACGGGGTCGTTGAATCAAGCTTTTAGATTTGTCAACATCAGTTTTTCTCCAAAAGTAAATTTTTATTCACAAAAGTAAAAAATAGTTATTTAATTATTTTAAACGTAGCATTAATCACATACGACATTAAATTATGTTAATTATGGTTTGTCCTATTTAAGTTTATCATTAAAAATGATAACTCTCTCTTTACTCCATTAATTATTCATTCTCTCTTCCGATTAAATCATTGAATTAAATGTTGAATCCATATAATTACGTGTGTATTAACTAACCAGCAACCCATCATGTTTTATCCGATCTTTCTATATATATAGATATAATATATATATAGATCGATAAATTCGATACTTTCGATTTCATCATGTTCCTAAGCTATTAATAAGTTCCTCATTTCCGTTGAAATCAGAACAGGAAACAGGAGTACAGCAGCACCCCATAACCACCAGGTGTTTCCATAGGGAATAACTGTGTTCCTGTACGAATTTATATCTACCATAAAGAAACTTAATTACATAGAAACTATTTGCTACCAATGACCATAAATATTAGTCTTTTCAATTAAATATTAATACAACTAGCAACTAAGCAGTGATTCTCAAATTGGGTGTCCAAGTCCATGAGCCATGTGCAGGGTTGTCTCCAGTGAAATCTAGATTTTGAATTCAGATTTGTTTCTTAATAAAAAAGTTTAGTAGGGAACTAAATATATTAACTTACGAAAACTAATTTATTATCAGCTCAAATTAAATAATCATTTATTCTAATTTACATTATGTATTATCACTATTTGTAAACCAAGTTGTATTATTGGTATGTAAGAATTCTGAATAATAAGATTGATAATTTAAAAACAGAATATAGATTTCTTTATCTTCTTTCATATATTATTTCATGTAAATTAAAATTAAATGTAAAATAAAATTTCTTCTAAACTAAATCTAAATGTTTGTTGTTTTTATTTTTCTTTACTTTTCAACCAATTATGTTAGGTCATCGTAAAGAGGAGTCAATATTACACTACAATGACTAAAATGAGACCTTATCAAATTTCGTTGATGATTTAGGTGTGTCACAAATAAAAATGGTTGAGAACCACTGATCTAGAAGTAAACATTCTATACTTATTGAGAAAGCATCAGATGTTTTTTTACATGATTTATAAATTATATATATATTACATCATTTTTTAATGAGACGTTTGGTTTGTCTATATACAATAACAAATTAATAAAAATTAAATTATATTATAGGATGATTTAAACTTAATACTGTGATCCTCTGGCAATATTTTGTAATTTTCCGAGCAGTTAAACATCTGTGATGTTAAAGATATGAAATGCCACTTTCAAGGATGTTCAATTAATATTGTTGATTAAATTTATCTATAGCGCACACCGCATTTCACTTTTTACAAATGACTCCACTAACAATTTATAATTTTTAATAGAAATAGAAATTATTTCGAATTAAATTTAGATTTAACTAAATTTATATTTTTATATAGATTGAAAATTTCAATGAAACTTTCCGGAAAATGAAGGAAAACATTATTCCTTTTGTAAACTTTCTGGGAACTAAATTTCGTGATGGTCGATATGTCTCCAACATGAACTTATGAAGGTGTGGTGAACCCGATCACAATTCGTCCGTCAATCAAACTCCTTTTGACTCAAAGTTCATTTGTAGATAGACTAGTTTTCAATCTATTTTGCATGTGTCATCAAACAAATTAGAGATTAGTTACCTTCTTGAACATGACTGCTCAAATTGTCATTATATTTACATAGGATTTTGTGCAGACATTATTAATTTTTTAACCAATTTTATGTATATTAACTTTGGTACAAATAGATTATTGTATCTACACTATATTATACTATTTTTATGAGAGAAAAATATACGAACTTTTTTTAATTTTGCATATGTATCTCATAAAAAAATATTCTCACGTACCATGTTTGGCACAAGTGCCAATGGTTCGTTACCTCTATTTTATGTTCATCTTTATATATCGTAAATATAATATAATTGGAACGCAGGTTATAAGCTACTTTAAAAGTAATTTCATATGAATAATTCTCTCTAAAATAGGTGACTGTCAGCGATGATAATAAATTCCCCGCAAGATGGCGATACAATACAACATATTGTTTAGAATGTAGTGATAATTCGATTTGATAAAACCGAATTGCATAGCACCACACTGCAGTCTCACGAATAACGCGTCTTTGTATTTTATCAATGCAGACATCTTTTTCGTTACATCATTCGACTATAGACCAACGTGACTGAATCCAATATTGCACTACTCGACAAGATTTGACTCTCTATACATGCAATAAACGCATTTCGAATCTATATATGCTGTATTACCTTTGTTCCATCCAATAGAGATTCGCACGAGATGTTCCACTCAAAAATAATCTACGGTTCCTATATATGCACTGGTGCTTTTCTGATTTTTAAAGAAGCTGAAGATTCACAATAGCTAAGAGCTATTGATAATTTTCTAAATCATGCCAAGCTATATGCATCATTGAAATAATTGTAAATCGCTTAACAATGTGTTGGAACACGTATAAATTATTGTATATACTCCATATATACCGGTACTGTATATTCGATATGGTACAGCTATAGGTCTGATAGTATTGCAAGGAAAAACTATTGATTTATACATGTATATACATACTATTTGAGGTAATGGTTTATACCTAAATGTTTCTGTATATCAAGAAAATTGACATTTTTCAACTCAATAAAAAGTTGTAAACATCTTATTGAAGAATAATCGTTTCTGGCAGCAAACATATTCGTGCCTTAAACTTCCTGGAATCTAATGAAGCTAATCAGTTCATGGAAGGAAATCATAGTTTCTGTTTGGTGATCTAGATTTTAGACAAGAGTGAAAAACCTACAAAATTCGATCGAACATGAGATTCTTTAAGAAAGAATTAGCGTAGTTTCGTTAGCAGTATCTAACCGATCTTTATCGGAATAAAGAATTGGTTTATTAGCGGAATCTAATTGGTCCTTATCAAAAATTGAAGGTGTTCTATTGGTAGATAACATATTTGACAATGCACATGAAGATCAGTGTATTGTTCTCATTAAACGAGTATATAATTTTTCTAGGGGCCTTTTGTTGACATTTTTGAGTTTTGGAATATATTATGAGAGCTATACTTAATAAAGATTAATTATTATTTTTTTTATTAATAGACGTTAAAATAACGAATTTCATGATATTGCATTTCTATTGAAATGTTTTCTATTACGATAAATAAGTATTGCTGAAACTAATTTCTGAGAACTTATGAATGATGTTTCTATTCTTTATAATTCACTGACCTAATTATTTTTACAAAACATTTTTATTATACGAAATCAAATCATTTTTATAAACGTTTCAACGTTTCATGAAATTTAAAATTAAACGAAATTGTGAGAAGCTCTCCCTGATCTTGCAACGTATTGCAACGTATAAACTTGCTTTGTAAGTAACCAGACCTTCCATTTCATTAAAGATAATTTAAAAATAAATTTGTGGTTTCTTAATTAGTTTTTTGGTATTGTTAAGGAACTCCTTAACTTAAGTATGATATTTCCCGAGGTTAATAACGATATATAAGTAATTGTGTACATTAAATGTAGTCACTACATTTTATTTATGTAATAAAAGAGTCTTACAAGATATGTGTAATGCGGTTGGTTGCTTTCCAAAATACGTTGGGATACTTTAATGATTAATCCAATTTATTGCTCACTTAAATGATCAATTTGCATCCAGTTTTTAGCTTTCTCTCTTAGTTCCTTATAAAACAGGAATAATTATTTGAGTAATTATCTGTTTTAGATTTAGTTTTATCTCAAGAAACTAGTTTTATTTTCTTTCAACGTTTATTCCCCCCCAAAAAAAATTCTCCTCTCTAGTTAACTGAATTCCATTACTTTAATTGGAAAAAACAACTTTGAAGAGAACATCGATCACAGGTTCTTCCGACTTTGGCTGTAATTGAAGCAGATCGATAGGAGACTTTTAATTAATATTAGCGGTTATAAGCTACCATACAGTGTATAGCACTTTTGTCAACGTGAAATTTGAATCAATATTTTCAATTTGGACTTTTGTGATTGGCTGCTTCATTTTTTCTTAATCCAATGCAATAATAGTGTGGCACTATATGTAGTTATAATTGTTTTAAAAGCTATTCATTGTACAATTAAATTGACAACAAACGAACATGCTGCATAATTATTTCCACCTACTTACACCATTAATTCTGAAATAAGTGACTGGTCCTTCAACCTACACGTCACCTTTTGCAGATATTTTGAATCTCACTCGTGATTTCATGTAATTCTGAAAAGTGACCTTGGATTATTAATTTTCATCGCCAGGATCAAGGACGAACTCGAGTATGATAAGTGAAGTTTTAGCTTTATGTAGTTCTGGAAGGTCAAATGTGGTCAAATTACCGGTGTTTGGTCGATTTATAGCGGATGTTTTGTAATTAAATAATACTGTATACATAATACAAAAATGAACCACTTTGCCATGCTATAATAATCGTATAGTACTATATTTCAGAATATTAAGTTTGTCTGATTCAATGAAAAGTAGATGTTTCAAATTTTTAATATTGTGACAATGAAACTGGAGAATGTTCTCTGAGAAATAAAAAATGAGTGTATATTTATTTGTAACAATATTTTCGTATGCATTTTATAACCAATTTGTATTTGTTTTACTATGTACACGAAAATACGCCTAGTAGAAGACATTGGTTAAAAATCGATACTAAGTTCTAATAAGAAATGCAAGTGGCAAAGATCTGCAGCTCCCACATTTGCGATTATAAAAAATCATAGTCTTGTCATGCACATTCATGCGTTACCATAGCAACACACAAACAAACTGTGTAGTTATCATGCAACTATTTCCAGCTAAATCCATCTACTCACTGAGGAATTTGTTAAAAGATACGATGTTATGTAACAGTAAATCGGATTTCATTAGTATTGGACATGCGTTGAATTTTCAACCATTTATAATGAACTATTTAGGGACTTGGAACAGCCAACGGACAAACAGGCTCGAAAGTCGTGTCCTTACATTAATATTCTTACCTTTGTTTAATTTTTTTCGTTAAGAATCTGTGATCATTTGAATAATCCCACCCCTTATATTTGGAATCTGTTCTTCAGATAAATACTATAGGTTAGATATTTATAATATTTAATATAAAATCCTATCCGAATCTTAACTTCACTTATAGATTTTTAGTTTATTCAAAATCAGCTTTACTGAACAATTTTTGTAAGAAACTTTTCTAAATACTTATACAGCATAATTGAACATTCTATAAAGGATGAATTTGGTTTTCTATAGCTTGTTGAAACACTATACGGTGCTTATAACAACCAATCAAGTACATCTGCGACGTATTATAGTCATTTGATTATGTAATATGATTGTGCCAAGAGGAGTTATTGATAATTCTTACTGCATCGATTTCTTTTTCAAATTTCGGGATGACCTTTACATATTGATGAATAATTAACATCATCGATGGATACTGGACAGTAATTTCAAGGTCAGGATATATGGGATACCGCATGCAAGCATGGGTTATAACTATTTTCTATGTTATAACTTGTGCCTTTAAGGCATTGGTCAATATTCATTTTGGTACAGTCCAATCAGCATAGTGACACGTACTTTATTTAAGAAAGTACTTAAACTCTGACTTAAACCAAGAACTATATTACGAGGTTAGTTCAACCTGAGATTTAAGTCATCATTTTTATTATCTTGAGCCAACCTATAATACAGTTGTATATTTATACTACAGTATATGAAAGTACTTTGTCAAGGACAACTCAAGAAAACTTAAGCCTGTATTGTGTATTTCTTGAGAATAAAATAAAGATTAATACGGTATAACTTCTGCGGTATATATACGTTACAGATATATATCGGTCGATACATATATCTTAATAATGCATAGTATCTAGTATCTGCATAATGCATATCTGATATCTTATTATATCTTTTAATCGCGATAACGGAATATATCTTAATTAATCTAAAGATCCGTATTGAAATCGATCGATCGGTCGGCGATTTAAATTATGATATTTTAATTATCGCATTTGTAATGGATGCGAGGGCGATAATTCTGACATCCGCATTTATGTAGAGAGAAATTTATTCCGTATAAAAATAATGACTGAATAGATTTAAATTAAGGCTTCAGGAAGTGGTTTTTATCGAATCATATTTGGAATCGAACAATGCACCTTTTTTCTCACAGATCAAGAGATGAAACCAACCAAAAAACCGCTCAGTGACATTTTAAAAACTTCCATACTGAAACGCACTCACCCATTCATTCATTTTGGCCGTGTGAAACTTTTTGATTAAATTACGAAATCCTTTTTCAGTTGTCACAGTCATAACTGAATGACATAAATCATTTTAACATTTCCTTATATTTAAATATTCTCAGTCACTTAATTATCGTGGAATAAAATAAAAACTATTGCTTTCCCGTGGTAGAATTGACAAAATTCAAGAAAAACAATGTCAGTTATGGACTGTTGTTATTAATAGAAAAGATAAACCCTAGTATTGCTTCTATAAGGCTGAGATATATAATTATCATTGGCTTTAGGATGACGAATCATATGCATAGGTACCCAATGTGGCTCGAGAGAAGTTTATTTCAAAGGGAAACTATAGAGAAATTCCGCTAGGGCTTATATTAAATGATCATATTTAATGGTTTCTTGGGAGGTGCTGATATCTATAGATGCGTAGATATACGCAATCATCTCCAATTATATGTTTCAATTGTAACCTATATTAATGGTATTTAACTAGATGTCATTAATTATTTAATACATAAAAAATAAGCTTTGTTTATCGAATCTAGTTAATAATATGCGTGAAAGTGCATGAAAAACGTCCAATTTCATGGAACTATGAATAGTTATTTTAAATGTAAAAACTTGCAGTAAATTTAGCATATATTTAGGAGGAGGTGCCTGAAGATGGGTTTGGTTCATATCTCGAAACGTTTGACTTTTTCATTCATAAATTTATTTTTAGGATTTCCTGTTTGGAAATTATGATATACTATTAAATGTCATATATGAATTAATAGATATGATAAAGAAACAGACATAGTTATTGCAAAATTTTATGCTTCAAAGAGATTTAGATTTAGATGTTATTTCAAAGTTTTATATTGTATGAAATTGTTCTAGGTGTTTTCAATTACATAGAACAATTGTTCTAGATAGATTAATTAGATAAATAAATTGCATTAATTAGAGATATAAAGTTTTCATTTTAAATGAAAGTAGATCTAACAATTGGGAAGTTTTGAATTTTTGAAATAATACTTTTACATTTTATCATTTTAATATTAAGTTATATCACTTATAACTTAATAAAGAAATTAAAGTTAGTTGCAGGTTGATACATATATAATTAAAACTAGTTAAAATCCTTATATATAAGAAAAAATAAATACATATTTCAAAACCTATTTAATTTTGCTTTTCATTAAATGTCAGTTAGGGTCATATATGTTATATATATATTAATGAAAATTAATGATTCCTTCGATTTTTATATCTTTTATTATAGTTAATAATGTATTACACAATTTACATTGAAATTGATGTATTATAAATTGTGTAATTCATATTTATATAAATCCTTGCTATCGTGCAAGGTTATCTATATTTAAGTCATTTAAAATCTGTTTCAAACTCATTTTAAATATGTTATTTATTCTAATTAAAATAATAAAATTGTTAAAAGTTACGTAGAAGAAAATTAATTAAAGATATTTTACCTTCTTCGATTTAAAGAATTACATAATAATCTTCAAATTATCTGAAGATTCGGATCAATGAAGATTTTTGATGAAGATCTACGTGATAAATTAGTGAAAGGAAAACCGCGTAAGTTTGGCCAAAAATACCTAAGGACCTAATTATAATACATTAGTTCTCCACACTTTCCCTTCGAAGTTTTGGATATATAAATATATTTGTTCTCACATACACACACACGCACACATAGATACATTTTTTAGTTTTGTTTTAATTAAATTAATGAAGATGTGACGAAATCTAAAGAAGTTTATGAGAATTTAACATGCAGAAATATCATCTAAAATTGTCTCTAAATCTTTTAGAATTTGAATATAATGTTAAGAATTCACATTCATTATGTTTAAGTTTATATTTTTTAATTCAAAAATGTACAATAAAAATGTGTAATATTTAACTACTTTTTAATATTAAATTCTAAATTAAATATTTGAGATGTTCCCAAGTGAAAAATGAATTTATTTCTCAGATCTAACATAAATATAGTGGGAACAATAATATATTGTAATTCCTATACTAAAACGCACAAAGGTCTTTGATTGGATCTCTTATACGTAACACTTTTGACATTGATAGAAGTAACATTAAATTAAGATATACTGTACTGTATTTTATACATGAATGTAGGTTTTATTTTATAAAGTTTATTATAAAGTTCCCTTTTATAAATTTTAATAAAATCGAATATATATACGCCCTTTATCCCATATTAGGGCGATAAAGATCATGTTAAACCTATTGACCATAGTGTTCCGATGAATAAATATATATTTCTCTATTACGTAAAATCTATACAGCGACCAATCCTATTTCCTGATTAGGACGACCTATATATTGATAGTCTAAATTAAACATGTTCCGAACCTGTTCTTTTAGGCCTATAGGGGATTT
>JAJNBT010394549.1:0-16594 GCA_028455955.1 Notopais sp. p TS-2021 | reverse complement strand
GGATAATTAAATAGGCATCAAGTAGCTATAAACTTTTGCACCTAGAACAAAAAATTTTGTTGGACAATAACTTACTCTTACTAGGCTAAATGTCCAACAAAATTTTTTGTTCTATGTGCAAAAGTTTATAGCTACTTGATGCCTATTTAAATATCCGACTTGACCGTCCGAGTACACCCGACGTCCGACGTCACCCCGTTTTACAGTATTAAGTTAACCTAACCTAACCTTCCACAAATGATCTATTTTAAGTAATTTTAAACCTTAATTCTTCTCAATAACATTTTATGCAAGTGGGTCGAGGTAAAAACTTTACAGATAAGAAAAATGAATGACAGTTTATCGAATAACGAGAATAACAAACTTATCTTGAATATATTATAAGAGTTTGGACTAAATACGGAAAAAGAAAATATTTTTATAACGTTACAAATTTATAAATACACCGTGAGATACTTATTAATAATAAATATTTGCCAGTTTTATTAAATCCATCATATTTTTTGTTTTATATTTATCTTTGATAATAATTTATCTAAATTTAAGAAAAAGAAATTATTAATTTTTTATATTCGCATAAAAAATTCAACATTTTTATTCTACAGCTTTTTATATGTATTTATTTAATTCCTATTTTTAATTTTATTTATATGAATTTCTTATAAATTTATTTCGTTTTTTTCACACATGACCTAAAAGAAACTAAATTATTGTTATATGAAAATTGAAGTTCTGGAACCATTGGAAAATCGCCAAAATTATTATGAATTTATCACTCGTCCCTATATGACAGAAAGGTATTATTAGTAACGTATATCGATTATGGAACTTACATATAATATTTGTTATAATTTATGGAGTAAAATATCAGTAGATTGGGAATCTTTCCAGCTCAAATTACGATACAATTCATTATTGATTGTCCAATGTCAATCTTCCAATAGCATAAATATTTCACTAACATATCTATAAGTATTGGCATGAAGCGCCATCTGTATTTCAAATTAGGCACTCAAATTACTGATAAAGAGTATTCGGTATCAAGTTTTGGCATCAGTGCCAGACTATTGGGAGCGAAAGATATTTTATAACCAAAATATAAAGATATATAATTTCTATATAAAAATAATTAATCTTGTTGTTAGTAAGAGTAATTATAGAATTCTGTCATGGATACCTCATGACGATCCTATCTGATAGGTTTCTAATCCCTCACTTTCTATCTTGCACGAAAAAACAATTTCCCTAAAACATTTTTTTACATCGAATTTGTATCGCTTTAGAAGTACAAACAAATGTTATTAACACTTCTTTCTACAAGTTTCTCGGCACTAAACCCTTTCACTGTATTAAATTTGATACTCAGTTAGGTAGACTGATACGCTTGAGAATTAAATTTGACACTAAAGACACTATATTTATACACTTATGTATAGAAAAAATAGTGTCTTGAGTACCAAATTTAATTCTTAAGCGTGTCAGTCTACCTGAGTATCAAATTTAATACTCAACACAGTGAAAGGGGTTAATCACATTTTTTTTTATAATATATCACCTCATTTTTATTTGTACATTTTTGTAGATAATTTCAGATATTTGTTTAACCTCTTTTTTCAAAATTAGTTTAAAAATCGAAGATAAATTTGTTTTCATTAAGGCAAATTCATTTTGTGGCCTTAATATCCTTGTTCGAAGATGACGATGAAGAAATATTGACTTACGTAAGATCAATGATGTTGGCTGTTTAAATACATATAAAATAGTTATTTATTAGATCAATCTGTGGAGAAAATTTTTATTATAAAATCTTAAATATTAAATTTCTAATTTCTAGTTCGTCGATATCAAACAAACTAAGATATTTAATCTCGTCATTAATTTATCATCATTATTTAAAAACGGGATGTTTTTTAAATATTTTTTGTCAATTTTTCTTGAATAATTTTTCTATAAAAATTATATTTTTATATAATAATGAATCCATTAGCGCGTTTATATTGCTCAAGGGTAATCCATTTGGTGATGCATAAAACAGGTATATATAATGGGGAAATCCCTTTAATGACGTCACAATTGAGTCTGGGGGGCGCCGGTCTCTATTACGTCACTTTCAATTTTTGCTTACGTCAGAACTCGCTGTTTTTTCTAGAATTATATATATTGCATCTGTTATAACAAAAATATTATTAATTATTAATCGAATGTTCTGAAAATAGAATTTAAACTATAATTTATTTATTTATAGATTGGTTTCGTGTTACATAAACTGTAATAGGCGATGTCTATTTTTAACAATTTCTCTTAATTTTAAATATAATTAATGATCCCAGTACTTCTATACAATATGTAATCAATATACTTTTAATTTAGGATTAAATGCAATTTTTCTTTTTAAATTAATTAAGTGACATTCATATAATATACATATATTAGAGTAAAGACTGAAATAAAAGTTCATAATTAAATCTACGAGATATAAACTATTATTCTAAAAATTAAAAACCTTTGACCAATAATTCTGGTACTGTTTTTAATTCATTATTAATATACGTGTTACAATGATAATTTCTTATATAAAATAACACATCTATTACACTGACGTCGATATAAATTTAAAATAATCTTAAAATTTCGGCACAGTATTTTGTAAAATTAATTTCTTATCTCTGGAATTTATTTCTAAAAATGAATTTTGGAAAATAGGGATACGATATTTGAGCTGTTAATAACTTCATTATTAAAGAAATATAAATTATCATCGGTTAAATTATATCTGTAGAACCGCTCGGCTGTTTTATTTCGTGAAATATATTTATAGGCGTCGGTCAAACGTTTTATTTTACAAATAGTTTCAAAATATTGTTAATCAGCCCCGGTGAAATTTATTTTTTGAAATCAAGAGAGATCCGAGGGTAATTAGAGTTTGGGGACCACAATTGTATATTGTAGCTAGTGAATGTCTATAATTACAAAAATTATTTTTTCAACAACGCATTTGTACTGTACGTGTATATAACCCTACCTAAATACACAAGTTGTCGCTATATAGAATATATATGTACGATCTCTTGTTTTATCGTGTATAAATATAACATATTTATCAATTAATCGCCTTAATTAATTGTTTTCGAGCAATTTTTTTGTTTTTCTAGGTCGAATTTTACGTGAATATTTATGAGTACCAATTTATTATAAGAAAAGAAACTAGTTATTATTCACGATATCAAATTGAGTTTCGGCATATTGCTTCTGTCAAGTTTGCAACGACAAAAAGCGAATTAATAAATTTCTAGCTGTAATTACAGTCAGTTGTCCAAGATTGCATGAAAATTGCATTTGATAACAAATGATTATAAAATGTTGTAGAATAATAAATAAATATATAGTAATTAACTTAGTGACAAGGCTGGAACGTTGCTTAATTACATTTTAATATTTTCAGAGGCATTAAACTAATTAGGTCACCAATGTGTCTTTAACAGTCTTAAAAAGACCTTTGAATCATGCACTGACAGCTTACGAATCAATTTGAATTTTTATCTCGTCTGCATGATGCTACTGACATTATAAACTTTAATTTCTATTATTTTTTTTTTAAATTCTGTTCTACTTTTGTAGAATGTTTTCAAATACGTCACTGTAAACTTTTCAAGATAAATTTATTAACTGAAAATCAAGTTCAAACTTAATGATTTAGATCATGAAATTAATTTAAGACAACAATTTATAGTATTTCAAAATTGTTTAAATATAATTCTCTTTACTTCTCTAAATCCTTCCAGTTTCGAGTAGTTCCCTTTTTAATTGTAGTAATTCATTCATAATAAAATATTTTATTTAATATTTACAAATATCTATAACGAGTATATATATAGTACGTATGTATACTGTTAATAATTGTTAAATATTTATTGTTTTTATTGAATGATATATAGGTCTAAAATCTAAATGGTAAAATTTAGAAGTATAAAACTGCGGATCTTAGCTATTTCATAAAGTTCTAGTCTGTCATTTTTATGAAATATCAAAAATGTTTCTGAATAATCTTTTATTAGAAATAATAGGATTTCATTATTTCTAAATAATTTTGAATAATTTCAAAATATCTTTGAAAAGCTTTTAACCATTTGTTTATATAAATACTGTACCTACGAGCTTTTAAATAAAGATACTTTTTAATAATACTGGTGATGGAAATAGATCACCTAAAATAAATTTGACAATTTTGATTATAACATAAGTTAGATGATTTTATATTAATTTAAGTTTAGTGTATACTTTCTTCGATGAAATATTGGCAGGCAATATTTATAGATATGGTTTTTCGTATTATCTGTATACAGATATTATATAGGGCAGTAGGTTAAATGGTAAATAGATACACGCACCATATATCGAATTGCATGTCAATCCAAAATTAATCATTATCCAGTTGGACCCTATGAACTCAGGTACTTTCAACTTCCGTGACAGACAAGATCTATCTATACAGTATATCAATGCTAATTTCAACAATATTAAGCCACCTGTAATTATGTCAAAAGAAGTTAAGCGTGGAATGTTCCTTCATTCCTGGTTATGAAAGTTTTCGTGTGTAACCGATGTTAGAATTAATTTTGTTGATCAAACTATAGAAGTTAATTGCTGCATTAGTTAGTTGCTCACTCGTTAAAACACTGACACCATTATGATTATAAATTATATGATACTCACGTGCAAATGAACCAATTGTTTTTTTATGCATCAATGAATAGATAGATGTCTATGCGGTTATATATACCGGTACACTAGCTTACTTATGAAGCTGATATAAACTTGCTATATAGTTTCCAACACCCTTTATTGATTAAATATACATGACTCATACAGAGTATGAGGCCGTTTTTGAATTTATACATTCAAGGAATCATGCGCGGACTCCATTATCTCTGACTAACTACATAGATGAATCATATTAATAATTAACCAACATCTTTAGAAGTCGTCAATGGACTATTGCAGATAATCTTTGCTAGAATTATATATCATAATATTATAAGTTAATAACATATTTATATAATTCGGATATAGTATTTTATTTCTATATTTATATAGATATTAATTTGAAATTGAAAACTCTTCAAGAAGAGTACAGTAAATTTCAGCTCTTATAATAGTCTTAATTCATATTATTTGTTATAAGGTTTGAGAAGTCAGATCAACTTAAACAAAACTTTTTCTTTCTTTACATATTCCATTACACTGTGATATATATCCTATAGAATGAACTTTATTACTTTTCTTATGGACACTTTTTATGTCTTTTGATTAGTAAAAAAGAGGTAAAGGCCACTACTATTTTCTTTAATGTGAATTGAAAAACATGTATCATTATTTTTTTAGTTTAAGCTTCTTACATAGAGCAACCTAAAGGTCCTGGGATTTTAAGATCTTCCGCAAAAGATTATCTTACCAAAGAAGAAAGATTACTTTCCATTTTCCAAACAACAATGTTTCAATTTATTTCTTGTTTATTTTACTATAAAAAAATTAGATTTCTTGTTGAAATTGATGTGCAATTATTTATTTGTTAATTTTTCTTGAATCTTTTCAAGTTCTCTAAAACAATGTTTAGTTTCAGGTTTTATAATCTTGAGGATTGAGTAATATAACCACTACCAAAGTTAAAATTTAGGATACAATATGCAGTGTAGTCATTTGATACAAATAATAAAGATTCTTTGCTTATTGACTATTGAGTCTATTCTCTATCATTTAATCTTTCATTGGACGTGATTATTAACAGCATATGTCTTGAGTGCAACTTTTTATCATTATGGTAGCCTAGAATATGGATATTATACATTTATTATTGTTCGAAACGAATCTGTTGATAAATTATTTTAAAATGATTTTCTAACAACTTATTATATCAACATCAACTATGACTAACTTTGATCTTTTTTTTCAGAGTACGTGTCGAATATTACGTCAATGAAAACACACTTAAGGAGAGGCTGCATTTGTATTTCGTCAAAAATCAAAGATCAAGTAAGTGAAATTTATTTTAGTAAATAAAATAATTTAACAA
This sequence comes from Notopais sp. p TS-2021, assembly GCA_028455955.1. Taxonomy (NCBI): domain Eukaryota; kingdom Metazoa; phylum Arthropoda; class Malacostraca; order Isopoda; family Munnopsidae; genus Notopais; species Notopais sp. p TS-2021. The sequence goes on along the minus strand of JAJNBT010394549.1, from coordinate 10,524 downwards.
GTGATTAATTATTATTCTTTTGTGTCTTATAGTTCATTTGTTTAATTGATATATTTATACTAGACCTTAAAACCGGCCAAGAATAACCGGTTAATGAAATTTGGTTCATAACCGGTCACTGAAAAGCTTTATCCGGTTAATAAATTGTCACGTTGTTTCCTTTTTTATCATATCAAACCAAATATGTTTTGCCACGAATATTCATTTCATATTCAGGGTTGCCGTTTTTAGTAGTTGTCACACTAAATAAATAGCTTTTTTCATGTTTTTCGACAATGCGAAATAATTTATTGTCATCACCGACAATTTTTTTATTATTAATTAATCCTGTATTTTATGTAAGATATGTTGATTAAATATTGGTCGTATTTGCGAGTAACACACATCTAACACCATTTATTAAGTCTCTCAAAGCTTAAAGTTGTCTTAATTTTACTTGTGAAATTCCTACAGATAATAAGTTTAATTATTTAGATATAAGCTTCAAGGTGGATGAATTGTCGCGCGCTATATTTACATGTATATTCGTTAAATCAACTGATAAAAGTGTGTACTTAGATTTTAATTCATATATATTCCCTTAAGTTATAAAACTGCACTAATTAAAATTAAACTGTCGCGTGTCATGGATTGGTGAACAAATTTAATTGTATTGAAGAAAGTTATCAGGCTTCTTATATTGGCTACACCATGAATAGACTTTTGACTATATAGGGCTAAACAGCATAAATATTCCAATTGTAAAATCTATCAAGATCTAGTTAATGAACATTTCAGTTGCTACTAAATCTGATTAGTCCATACTAGATCAATTTTCGATTCTATATATATATAAATCAAAATAATCTTAGTGGTGAAGCATTAGACGTATTTTCGCGTGTGTTATAAAACAGACTTGAATCGGAATAAGAATTGCTTTATTTTAGAAATCGACTCTGATTGGTGTTCATCAGCGGTTGAACGTCTTCTATTGGTTGACAATATTTTGTCTATTCCGATCCGAATCGATTTTTTAGTGCACACGGAAATACGCCTATTATTTATAAAAGAAAATAAACTATATGTCAACATTCGATATAATGAAATTGCTTTCGAGTTATGTAGATTTTCATATAAACTATAATATTTAACTTAATTATTTACGCAGATTATTATAATCTTTTAATTCGATAACTAATCTTATAAACTTGAATATATTATTCTATTTTGATTTTAAACAAATAATTATTTTAGTTTTCCTCTGATTATGACCGAGACGGTCGAAAGCACTAATGATGCTAATAAACGTGATAAAATCTAGTGCAGTTTTTCTTTCTAAAATAACAATAAAAAAACTTGTCGATGTACAAAAAACAATATAGTAAATGCGAAGCTGATATTTTTTTTCTATAATTTTTAGCGTGAAAACTAGGAATCAAATGTTAAAACCGGTTAACCACATTACGATATCGTGTGCATATCAAATGCAATATATTCATACTTAAAAAAAGTAATAAATTTGCATTGAAATTGAAAAATTGATTAAACTGTTATAAAAATTTCAGACGGTTATTAATCGGTTATGAATTTTGCGGTTAATTTTAATCTCTAATTCATACTCCTTAGTTGTTGCCTTCTCTCCACACATTAATTGTTGAGTCTCGATCTTTATTATATAGAATACAGTATAGTTCTTTTGAATATATTTTCTACTATTTTGCCCACTTGTTCTTTTATATAAACGTGGTTTTAAAACATATTCTTGTTAAAACTTTTTATATATTGTATAAACAAATGCTGTTTCGTTCATTGATTATTTTCTCTTTTGTTCCTTCCTCTCTTCTCTTGTTGTTTTGTCCCTCGGTGCATCATAGTATTCACTTTATTAATTCTGTTAATAAATTAAAAGAAAATGAAGAGTGAAATTTTACTTTCACAGCTTAAAAAATAATAAAATAAATATATATTTAATAAATTAATGCAGGTCATTATGAAAACATTGCAGATAAAATAAATAAAATTTAAACGACTTGTCTTGTGAAGCAACAATAACAATGTCATTTTTATTTGTTATTATCTACCGAACTACCTGAGCGCCCTCTACTCTTCAAATAAACAACATCAATATAGTAATTTGTCATAATAAATTCTCCGTCGGTACTAAAAGTTGCTATTGCAATACTCAATTCCCACATAAAATAATCAATTTGTGTTTACGGCATTATATAAATAATTGAACAGTGACCTATTGAATATAATGTCTGTAGATTTCTATATCATATAAATCTACAGACACTTATTTCAATCTACTGTAGATGAATTATTAAATTAATTAATAGATTTATATATACGTATATTTACACGTATATTGAAATCGTTGTGTATTAGTAGGGTAGATAAAAGAGTCATTTGGTACATTTTTAAAATACATTTTTCATAGGCATTTATGATTACAGTAATTATTTCCAATCATCAAAGCTTCCAATCAATGCGCTTTTCATCTTTTATCTGGTTGATTAATTAGCTACGCGTTTCATCAACACGGGATTTGTAGGTAGCAGCTTGACGGTAAATTTTTACCATGCACGTTAATTTTACCACGGTCAAATCCACCAGACTTACGAAGTTACGGCATCATATAAATATTTACCGGTATCTATTGAAATTTGCTTTGATTATGTTAGCTTAGATTTATGAAGATAGTGGAGCAATATCTAAATGCTGATTTTTTTAGATTTTTTAACAATTATTGTTCATAACTTCATTCATTTTAACTTTTTCAACGAATAATTCTATACCGGCATTAATTTACATAAAACAGATTTTGACGCGTGTCATTGAATCGAGAAGGAACTCGTATAATTATACTTTTATATATATCACATATCGTGTTTTAATTTGAAATCTGTTAATAACAGGTTCATAAAGTACGGTGTTCTACTCTGGTTCTCAATGTCGTTATTATAAGCCGATTCTCTTTTATAAACTGGAAGCATTTTTTCAAATTAAATAAATCATTGAATGGATTACTGATTATTAACAAATTTTAAACTTTCAATTCGCAAATAATTTTTTCAGTTCAATATATATTGATAAGCATGTAGGAATAATTCTTGTGATTGATTGTCTTAAAAGTAGAAAAGTTTCTTAATACAAAAATTCTTCGAATTCCTCGATCGGTCGATAAAAAAGTTAATTGTTTAAACAAATTCCATAAGATTTAATCATCAAAGTCGTTGCTGTTTGAATTGATAAACCAGACATTTATTTCTATTATTACATTATTATCTCTCTCCTGGAACGTTACGAAGTACACCTACAATCGATGGTTCAAAGACCAATAGGTCATATTGATTGAGAAATACTGGACACGCACGTGGAGAAATCTTTAATACTTACGTATAGAGGAAAGTCTTAACAACCTTCGAAGAATTTTGATATTAATAATAATGGATGTATAAATGAATTCTAGTTCTTATTTTAGCTCTGAAATTACTAAAGTAGGCCTAATCAGTGAGTTGCCACCAATTTTGAGACAAGACAAAAGAAACTGTAAGACAAACAATATCTTTTCTTAGAACTTCAAAGTTAAAAAGGGGAAATAATTGTTTTTTTGTAATCTCGAAACTAGTCTTAGAAATTTAAAAAGAGTATAATTATAACCTGAAGTCGTAAATAATATTTCATTTAGACCATTTTCTCAATAACAATTCTTGGAAATCATTCGCATACAGTGTCTGGAAATATGAACACATATCGATCCCGCATACGCGTAGATATGTCTACAAAGTAATGTTATTAACCTTATTAACGCACGCACTCTTGTGTATCTAGGGCTACGGAACTGGCAAACAAATGCTCAGTTCCGGCTTTTTATGCTTTTTCCAATCCCAGTTTTTGTATGAAATCCACTAATTTGTGTGTTTGTACAATATATATACTTTTTTATTCAGATTGTATTTTTTTTATTATTTGTTGGGCGATATAGTATAAATATATCCAGCATAGTGAAATTTGGTTCAGTGCCAAAAGATCATCCCATACGTACCACATTAGGTACATGTGTTATAGATTCTTCACCCTTTCATTATATAATCTTTATAATTATTTTATAATTATTGTTAAAGAAGTAAACGAGCTCCAGATATTTAAAGAAAGATGTTTCTGAAAATTGAAGGAAAGAACTATTTCTTCAATATTTTTTTGTGGAATGAGAATAACAAAAGATGTAAGATAATCTTTTATGCAACTTTATATATGAAAACATTAATTAATTTTCAAAAACAAAATGGCGAATTTCTGGAAACTGCAATATATATATATATGAACATTATGATGCACTTTTGTGTATAAACACTTTCATTAATAATAAATTATGCTTATGGAATTTTCCAACATGTCAACTATAAGGACTATATATGAAATGATAGACCTAATAGTCAATCATGGGTCAATTAAATAGACAAGTTCTAAAAAAGGGCAATTTATTTCTGCCTATTCCAATCTAGTATTAATTTATCGCTCAATAATTGCTGGAGAGTTCGTATTATAGCCGCACAAGTTTATTCCAATATACCATTTTATGATAATAAAAAAGTCAACCACATTGAATTGCTATCGATAATTTATTGACTTTCTAAGTTTTTTCACGCATTGAAAGTAACTCCTGATAGATGAGGTACATCAATATCTGATAAATAATGAGTCATTGAAGTTAAGTGATGGATAGTATTGAGTTATTTACGTGAAAAATGTGGCATATTATTTCGTTTTTTTATGTTTTCGTTCGATTTTTGAGTCACAACTATAATTACATTCTTCAAGGTCTCAAATAAATAAATAGAAACAATTTCGATTTTCAGAAATAAAGCAGAAAACAAATCTGAAATGTTGTATTTTTCAGCATGTTATTTCTTATTTTTCCATTGAAAGACTTTGACGATTGACTTTTTGAGAACTCAATCTATTTTTCATCAACTATTGAATCAATTTTTTAGAGTTTTATCTCAATGTTGGTAAGATTGAGTCAAGCAAATTCATTTCCAGTAATGTTCAAAGCAAAACATTACAGTATTTATAAATGAATTACTTAGATGAACTTAGATATGACATCTATTATATATAGCTTAGGACTGTTATTAACAAATTGTTGGAGAAGAAAAAATCATTATAAATATAAAATTTATCTTAACTGTATATTAAACTGTGGTGTGGTCAATTTGTTTAAGTAATTTGTTAAAATATTGCGTTGTTGGTCAACATATTTAGTAGAAATTCTGTAGCTAATTAAGACTTTCGTGGCTGTTTCTGTGAAGGTCCCGAATTCAATTAAAGGGAGGAATTAGGTCTATCTATATCTACTTAATTAACACGAGGATGATATACTAAATAGTTGCAAAGGAGAAGACTGAAATAGTTGCAAAGGAGAAGACTGAAATAGTTGCAAAGGAGAAGACTGAAATAGTTGCAAAGGAGAAATAGCAACTTTTAATCAAGATTCTGTCAGATGAACCAAAACTATAATTATCGTTGTGACAGACTGAACGTAGGTTTTATGGTCAAAATATCAAAGGAGAAAATGTTAAAAGACCAAATGTTGACATAAATGATGGCAAACAGACAGATGGTGATCGAATGGACACAATGTCGTAATTGTATTCTAGACAAAAAATTCCATTGAACTAAAGAAGCAACCTCTAATAAATATGACATAGCAGTTTCCTTTTTTAGTTTAATTCAAATATTCGTCGTTTCAGTAAAATCCATTGTTAATTCAACAAATATCTGCATTTATCGGACATGTTGATCTTCATGCCAGGTTAAATATGGGCATGTTTATAAACCTAACCTATCCTAAATAGAATTTCATGAATCAGTTTAGTCTAAATTTTGGAACTGAACCAATGTTTTTAAAAAAATGCCATTTGTTTTAACATTACATTTATATAGATATACATTTTTCAGTACATTTACCATGTATGACTTTTTTTTTATATCGCTATTAATATGTACATTTCTATTAAAAGAAATTGCTTCTGATTAATGAATCCAAATGAGAAACTGCAAAAAGATAACAATAGTTGTTGGCAACTTCTTCATGCAGCACTCATGCAGCAAGATGATAAAAAGATATTTGTTAAATAAACACCGCCTTTATTGTCTAGTGGACTAAGTTTCAAAATAATTATTTAGCAGAAAAAAATTTCAGAATAATTATTTTGCTGAAATAATCATTCGAAAAAATTATTTTTGGAAAGCCCCCAAAAATTCTTTACTGTATAGAATATATCAGAGATGCTACATTTATTTAACTTATTCTATATATGGAAATTTAAATATATCATACACTTAAATGACCTTATGAAAATAACTGGGTCACACTTGCATTACTCTTCAAATTAATACCTCTCTTCAATCAGCTATTGCCAATTTATGACAATATAACAATGTGATTGTGACCACTTCTGCATACCAACTGTCCTCTCTCCCTTACGATTAGTTAGCATAATTATAATGACCAATCAAATGTCATTGCTGCTACCAAGGTTAATTTCCGAAAGGTTCTCTTGGAGACTTTATCTATAATATATAATATCAAGAATGAATATTGCCAAATAGCGATACTGAATAGTTACTGCTATTGATTTTCAATACCGGTACTCTCAATAATGAATAGAATCATATAGTCAATAAAGTAAGATAGTCTATACTTATCAAGCACAAAGAGAAAAATTATCAATACAGGAAAATCAGCTTAAAAATTTAAATATAAATGCAGTATCTTCAAAATAGACCCATACTTCCCATTATAGGGTGGCCCAATATCTTCTTTTAGAGAGTACTTCATCTTCTGTTTAGCAGCATCTTCATCATATATAGTACGCTAATTTGCCTTCTGGTCATAAAAATTACCTTTAGTAGTCTCATGAGACCACAGGTTTTTCTATAAATTAACAACAGCGGTTGCATATATTGTTATATTTCAGCTACCATACCGCATTATAATTATTATAATTTAGTAGAAATCTGTAACCAAATGATATTAATTTATTATATTTAGACATAAATACAATAAATTGAAATATATTGATTGTAAAATAGCTGCGGAATTTAATTTTTACAAAATTAAGGATGAGATATCTGTCAACAAAAAGATCACATGCAGCTGACTTTGAGAACAAAATATTCTATGAATAAGTTGTCTTATTATAATCCGAGGATCAAAGACACCAGCGTGAATGAATCCCACGACCCAAGGATATATTGTAATTTAAATCAAAATTGTTTTCATACATGCAGTAGATTAAAAATAAATACTTCAAGAAGAGAAAAAAAAATTTGTATGACAATGGATTAATAAAATCGTACAATAATTATGTAATAAATTAATAGTTGTATAATTTAATTACTTGTTTTCAGTACAGCTCTTAATTACTGAATATATTTCGCATTGAATAAAGAGGAGAGAATTATGTTTGATAAGATACATCCAAATCATTCCATAGCTCAGAATCTTGGAAGACAAAATTTTAATTACATTAATAATTGAGATTGGATTAACATGACTTCTGGTGTTATAATTATGAAAATTATTTTCCTATAGTCCAATCCATAAAGAAAATCTTCTTGAATTTAATGTATACTCTATATTGTTCCAAAGGATATATTATTCTATTCAGTATGACTTTCTGCTAATAATTTAATAAATTAGGTTTCATTTTCCATTTTGTAACTTTTGGTAATACATTTTATTATTAAGATTATGATTTCGGTTCTGACTTTATTGGAACTTTTAGTTGATGCTCAGATTCTGGACTGCAAATGTGAATTAGGATCGAATATATTTTATGGATTCTTAACTCTAATTGAGATCAACTTTATATTTAAATTTATAAATGTATAACTTGAACTGGTATCTATTAATATTACAACTTATATAGGATGGTCAAGATATATTTAAAAGAAAATCTCATTTTCAAAACGGCAACAAATTGACTTCTTCTCATGTGTATATATAATAAGGCATTTATGCCAAGCTGCCTAATAGTGGCACTAACCACATAATCTGATGAAAATTTGATAAAAACTGTGAGAAATATTATAAATTCAAAGAATTAAAAAGTCGAAATTTTTTTCTCCAAGGAAAAAAATGGTTGAATTGCATATGCGTTAACTCGAAAGGTTCAATTCAACTCTATGAAAAGAAATCATATCATCCGCATCAGCATATTTTCCTAAGTTTATAGGACCCATAAATCTTGGAAGAAGACAAATAATAAATGCTGCATTTAAAATCTATTTTTCCACTGACTGGTGCAGCAGCAATGCGTCGCAAAAATATAAAATTGTTATATAAAATATGAACAATGAAATGACCATCGCGTATAATGGTGGAAAACAGTTAGTTTTGGATTTAAGAATACTTCACAGCATACGTTTTCAGTTCATATATGTTGACTTCACGTCGTTGTGAAACATATTTATATTTGTGTGTATTTTTATTGGTTATATAAGCACACACAACTCATTAAATATCCACTTTATTGTTAAAAGTCGTAGACCATAATGTCTTTAGAATTATATTTTACATTCATTGGTTTCGACTTTAGGACTTTAGAACTTTAGATGTACGGGTACTGTACTACCATCAAAGAATGTTTAAATATGCCTGACATCGGTTTTGTAGAATTGAAATACATTTGTAGATTCTTAATATAATAAAGTAAAAGAAAACAAACACATTGCACAATAATTGGGTTAGTTTAAAAACAATACATTTTTATTCAATTATTGTTCTGTAATAATTCGATAGAGCTTCAAAAGCTTTTTAAATATTCATTTTGTCATATTTCGACAGCTCCAATCTTCAATACGTAGATCAGTTATCTAAACATTTGAACCCATTGTATAAATTGGCAAGATTCTTAACGAGGACTATATTATTATCAAACTAACCTAACCTAACTCATGATAAGAATACGTTCCCTGAAACTGTGAATGGAAAATTGTTGAATATATCTTATTCTTTGATTCCTAGAATATGAAATGCGGTTAAACCATCCGTTGTTTTATAGCTTCAATACAAGGATAATTGTAAGTGTCTCACAATCAATAAGAAGAGTTTGTCAATAGCATGTTATACACATTGTCGAACTATAAATATCAATGGGTAATAAATCGATGAATTCTCGTCTGAAGAATGTGACTATAAACAAGCTTCGTACTCTTTAATATCACTCGAAAAGAGCTGGACACACACACTTGTATAACCTTTGAATCTTTTTCATTTTTCTTATCTACGTCCTTTCAATTTTTCATTTTCTCCTTGAAATATAAATATTTATTGCATAATGAAGAATACAAATACAAAAAAAAATGTATAAAAATCAAACAATAGTATAAAAATAAACGTATTATATGTACGGCGTATAATATATAAAAATTATGTCACCACAACATTCTTTATATTTGAATTATAGTTATTCTTATTTATAATTAAATTATTTAATCTAATCTCGTAATTTCATATTATAATATAAATCTCATCAATTAATTATGATAATGGTTTATTTTTTCTTTGCAATGTAATAATTCTTAATTCAATGAAGGACAAATTACGTCCTTTCTTAACTCAACGAAGGACAAGGACAAAATATCAAATTGAAGGTCAGTCTGAGATAAATGACAGCAAGGATCAAGCCTATAAAGTATATTCCTCAATTCTACCTTTTCAAATTGACAATTCTTCTTATTTCGAACGTTTTAAATATAAATATTTCTTTTCTATATTTATTCTTATATCTTTGTTATTGATTGACTGTGTCCTGACTCCTTTCTGGTAAAGATATATAGAATGTGTTAATTTATTTACCAATTTCTATCAGAATTCGCATTGTATTGTGTGTGACAATATTTCATTGAACCAGATAAAATCTTATATAAAACTTGTAAATTTTCTCTACGTGTTTAAAATAAATAATTCGCTTAAAAAAATGTCATTAAAATATAATTTAATTTTCACCTAAACGAAAAAGTAAATTAATCCAATCTCTGAAGTCTTTTTTTTATTTACCTGTCCAGCAGGTAGATAAGGTACTCCTACATTGAAGGCTAAAAAAAACTTTGAAATACACAAACTCAATAAAACTTAATAAAACTGCTACTAAATCCTGCACGTTTCCAAGAACTTTGAACTAATTCTAGAGACTGCTAACTTTTTTGTAACTTCTCAAGTTTGCCTTTGAATAAAAGATACTGCGATCAGTTCGCCATGGATATTTCTCTACTAGATCAATTGACGACCATATTTATAAATATTTTTTTATATAATATAATAGATAGACTTTTGTTCCCATGTCTTCTAGAGCGAACAACGTGTCCAATAAATAAACGCCAGAGCAATCTTTCATATATCAATAATCAATTATGTACCGTTACTTACAGGTACTCCAAATTAGGAACTATTGAACAATCTAGCCCCCGGATTTTCTAGGTCGTTTTCAGTGTCTGTCTGTCTGTTTGTCTGTCTGTTTGTCTGTCTGTCTG
>JAJNBT010388910.1:0-11994 GCA_028455955.1 Notopais sp. p TS-2021 | reverse complement strand
ATATGTAATATATAAATATAATATGTAAGATATTGATATATAATATATAGGAACTATATATGTATGAAAATTATGAATGGAAAGTGGAGTTTCTAACCGTCAAGTTATAATAATGAATTTCTAGTTCATTTAAATACAGTATATAGATATTGATGACGTCATCAAAGTACTTGTTCATTTTCAGAAAAACGAAAATAAATAAATATCATTTTGAGTTTACTTTCTTCTTATATTTTGACCTCGCTAAGGTCATATAAAATATATAATTATTATAACAAACACTATTTAAAGAAATTAACTTATTATAATTGCTCTCGGATTTTTATAAATCTATAATAAGATTTCTTATAAATTATAATATATACATTGAATTATTAATTAAATAATGAAGCAATTTGATTACCATTTATATCATATAATTAAAACTTTATCCAAAAGTTTTAATTATTTTTCCCCCCCAAAATAATTTAAAGACAAAAATATGTTGATTAGAAAATTTAGGGGGGTAGAAATATTTTTATTTTGTATTATTTTTTGTAAAAATATAAAGAGAAACTTTATAATTCTATTAATGAGCTCAATAATATACAGTATATTACTTATCAATTTTGGCATTATAACTTTTCGAGGATTTGTTTACAAAAATCATATTTTTGAAACTAGTGAATTTGCTCTGAATTCATTTTAAAATTACTAATTGTATATACAAGTTTTGCAATTACTGTATTAGTTCTACCATATTATGAGCCTGTTTATTAATTATTAGTTTAAACATATTACATAATACATATTGTCTTAACTGCTAAGTACAAGAAATAATAACAAAAATTAATAATTTTTTAATTTCAGTCTATATTTTTTTAGCTTTCTACTCGTATATGAATGTACTCTACAATTATATCTCATTTACACAATAATTGTGTGTTACGTAAACATATGTCTGTCTGTCAGTCACTCGGAAATAACTGAATTAGCGTAACAACGAATTATAATTTTAAGTGCATTTCTCAGATGGTTTATGAAAGAGTGAATTCCAAAACTAATATATGTAAAGCATGTCCTCCAAATATATGCATGAAAAGGGACCACAAACCACATATTAATATGTATTTACTGATCATTATAGATAAATGCAGTTATAGATAAAATTTCTATATGTATTAAAAATTTGCCTAAACTTTCACCATTTGAAAATGCTCTTTGAGGGCACGAAACTATTTCAAGTGTTTTGATTAGCCTAAAACAATTTCATATTTATTTTTTAATGTTTGTAAAGGGAAGAAAGCTATTTAAAATTGTGCCAATCACCATGCACACGCTTTCAAATAATTTTAATTCTTTCATGTTCTTAGCACGCTACTGTATTTGGAACATGCTATAACATGTACTAAAACATATATTCTAGAAGAACATAATTTGTCTGTAGTCGCTAAAAACATAATACTAAATATATACTGTATTTATTTAAAATATCGACGAGACGACCATACAGCCATCGACTAATATACAGAAAGGAAGTAATTTTAAATGTATTTTCCATGTTTTTAAGCTGAAACTAAACTACAAAATGTTTTTTAATTCCCTGTAATGTTTAAATTACTTAAAATATCGAAAAGAAAAGATAGGAATGGCATAATGAATCAGGAAAATATAGCGAATTTAATCACAAAATTGTTGCTTGTGGCTCTGGACAAAAAACAAAACAATATATATTTGATCGCTGAAAAATCGGTTATTTATATTTTCTGTATAAGAACAGTGTATAATTAAATAATATTTATGCTGATAGGAATTGAATTTCTTGTGGATAATTCACTCGGTCAATTTCATGAATTGTTGATATCCTATAAATTCTGTGTTTATAACGAGCAATATCATCAAAAATTGTTGCTTGCGTTAATCAACTCAAACAATAATGGCTCACCGAACCAATTAACATTGTATCTTGAGCCAGCGGTTGTGAGATGACTCAGGTAGGCACTATCAGGTGCCTAGGCGTGTATATGTGGAAGTACACGGGCGGCATTCCACGGGCAAAAGTTGGCCCTTAGGATAATACCGAAAATTGTAGTCTTCTAAGTGGGTCAAAGAGTGCCTTTGGGCGCCTTTTCGAAAGCCTAAGTCGGTTTCTCCACCGACAGAAATCCTACACGGCGGTAAGCATCGGCAGTAGTACGAGATGACTTGACCAAACAACTTTTATACCTACGGAGAAAATCGTCGGGTGTTTCTCTTCGTTTTCACTTTTCTTCATATATGCACATGGAATTATTGCAGAGAAGAGTGTTGTCCTAAGCGCCCAATATTTGGAGTTCAATAAACCCATATTCATCCTTAAATACATATGGACATAGTATCAATTACAATTATTTGCCATATTTAACAAATAAAGAAATTATTCAATTTTACTTTCGATTTTTATACTAAACATGAAATACGTATATTTTTTAATTACTCGATTCCTATGACAATTTACATGTTAATAAATGAAATAAGTAAATTCAATTTTCATTTTGAGATATTTTATATCAAAGAATATTTCGTGTCTTAATTTTAAATCACCAATCATATCAACAGACGTATTTTCGTGTATCTTAATTTATCCGATCTGTATCGGAAATAGAATCGTTTTATCGACGGAATTGATTCCTATTGGTTGTCGTCAAAAATTGTTGGTATGCTATTGGTGGAGAACATTTTTGAGTACTTTACCACGATCCAGATTGGTCTTACATTGAGCGCGAAAATGCACCTAATATTAGATGTTTTGGATTATGGTTTTTAAACTTTTCAAAATAACTTGGGCATGAATTTTATATAATATATTATTTCTTAAATAATCTGAATTTATTTATTTTTCTATCAGAATATGAAAATAATTAAATACATATTGTCTATAAACTCTATATGATTAATAATACGGTCATTTACAATTTATAAAATAACTAATGACTTATCATACTTGGAAAAAATAATATGTATGATATCTTCTTGCAATAAAGCATGATATAATTATATGATGTGTATGTAAACAAAGCTTGTATTACTTATTATAATTTATTTATTAACGTAAACACAAACATTGTTGTAGAATCGATTTGAACATAGCAACATAATTCATATATGGATGCACGTACTAAGAACATGCTGAATGCTCTCATGCATGTAAATGAAGATAACTTTCTTATAATTCTTCGTATGCCTTTTAAGTCTCATCCTTAGGCAAAAACATTTATTCCATACGTAACCCTTTTCACATGCCTGATGTATTTAACAATATTCTATGGTAATTTTAATGTCCTTAAATTCATTTAAGTCCTGGGTATTAAATACGAGTATAAATGGAATTCCAATGACAAATATTTGAAAGTTAAAATATATATTGGTAGTATAGGAATTCATAGCATCATTACTTAACGGTCCTAGCCTATCTATATAATATAAATATTTAATTCTAAGTGATCAAAATTGGTATTCAGGACCAAATTGTCAATTATGAATCTTTTGAAGTTGAGGATCTTGATTGATGCCCGATGACGTTTTGTTACCCTCAACTGACATTTATATATTAAAACGAAGAACTAAAAAGAATTTTGATTAGATAATTCTTTTATAAAATATTTTGTTGAAATTATCGCACTAATTTAACTCTGCAATTGCATGTACATTTATGTTAATATTTTTGTCAATTTTTCATTTTTCGCAGTTTCAATTTTTGGAATGTAGAAAGTAGATAATTCTACTACAGTTAAATAAAATTTAAAACTAAATTTAATAAAATATGAATTGAAAATGATTAATTTAACTGTATTTATTAATATTCGTTCGAAATATAATTGAAACAACTTTCCATTATGTTCTCTAATTCGAATATATATATGCCAGTAATGTTTTTCTGTTTAGAAAGAAATAGAAATATGTACTTCATTAAGCTGTTTATACACAAATCTGATATATTAGCCAGCCAAAACGTTTTCAACCTCAACACAAGACGATTTCTTTTAATGTAAGCATGGTATAGCCACGCCCAAGTAGACCACTGAGAAAAGGTCTCTAAAAGAAACAACTTCAATGCAGTTAAAATTTTCCAAGAAAACAAAACTTAGTCCCAAGTCAGCTATGAAAAACAAAGCAAATAATGAAAATTATTTGGCATCACAGAACTTTTGTTTTAAACTCTTGTTATTTTATATTTAATCTTTAACTTATAAGATTATTAAAAAAAATTAAAAAACATAAGACATCTTGTGCAATGACTTTTGTCTACAAAATGATTAGTTCCAAACTTAACAAAAATTTCAGTAGAAAAGAGTATTTCAAATCAATGTTACAAAAATAATTGTATATGAAACTATATAAATTAATTGACTCTATATAATCTCTATGTTTACTGCAAATGCATTAATGTCATATGATATATAAAGAATATTTTTTATATGAATTCCTGATAAAAATTTCTCGTGTATCTACATTGTTTAAATATGCGGTTACCTTTTAGGGACAAACTCTCGCTAAAACATCTATGATTAAGTTTATTCCCCATGGCAGAAACAACACAGACAGAATATGAGTTTCCCTTAACTTTCCAAAGTAGAGTAATACGATTCCATAATCATCACATGTCTTCATATATACTGATATGTAAATTCCGACGGTACGGTCGATAAAGCTGTAGAAATTTAGCTATAGATAGCTGTAGATATTAGAAATTTTAGCAGCGATAATAACAATCTCGTGTTGAATTCAGATTTATATTCCAAACAAAATCTATAGTTTATACACCCGAATGACGAGCTTATGAGCCATGCACGAAGATGTCGGCCCTCTTGTTAAGTTTGAATGAATCTCTACAACCACGAGAGTGAAAATTAAGCGAAAGTTTGTCTAGACCGGTTATTAAATGGAATCTTATTTTCACTTGGCCCTCTGGTGGTTACGATATAGAAGAGCAGGAGGTCTCCATATAATTGAGGATCAGTTTTTAGATTCTGTAAATCATAGATTTAAAAGGAAGAGTTTTCGTTTTCTTTCGATGTTAATAGCCCTACTTGGCTCTCAAATATTCCAGTTTATTATTGTCTGTTCATGTAAAGTATGAAGACATTTTCAAGACCATTGATTGTCTATTTTGAATATTATTTAGGAGTATCTTCAAATAGTTGATTAAATGCGACCATTATAAATAAAATACAAGCATATAGCAAATTTTTAATAAGTTACTTTAATTAATATTAATGTTATATCTAAAATGAATGTTTAAAGTGTATTATCTTTACCAAGTTCTTTTATCAAATATTGTAATTAAATTTTTGTATAACCAATAATATCATGATTCTCCAAATCTCAATAGTTTCCCTGAATATATTTTCCAAAAAATAAAATCAAAAGTATAAATGCTAAAAATTGCCATATTTTCTCTTGCAGATATAATTAACATTGGATAATTGTCAGGATTTCATCCCTTTTTCCAATTCCTTGTCAGATTTCTAACCACTCAAATAGTGTTAACTGGAGATATTCTTTCGTTAACAATGAAAACGTTAAAAAACGTAATAGATGTTGATTGTTGATATCATTCTTAAATTCTTTATCTTATCTTTATTTGATTTATATACAGTCATTTTCTCTTAATTATGAGTCGGGACGAGTTTAACAACCAGTATTAATATTATAACTTTTCGATTGTGCAAATAATTTCTTCTAATCATCATTTAATCATTTGATAATTTTTGAGAGAAAAATTATATTAATTTAATTTCATTTCCTCCGCATTTTGATTCATAACAACACAGGATCATTCCGGAGGTAGAATGTAATTATTGACATTAAAGTCATGCAATCTAATTTGATAATTATATCATGCAAAAATATCCCTTTTCAATCAATAATATTACGAAATAGTGCAAGCCTAAAACCTGTTATTGACTTTTCATTCATTAAAAATGTGGTAACAATTTCATGAAAATTCCCAATATTAGGAATTAAATGTTTGAAATAAGAAGTACTAAAACCTCAAATATTTGCTATGTAAAGAGGAAGGACTTCAATGGGGCATGAAAAAGAGATTGTATTCCGTTTCGATACAAATTGTAGGGTCTACATAATTATTCCTTTCCTTCACTCATTAGATGAAAGGAAAACACCTTTTATAAACGTTTTGTGTTTGAAGTTTGAAGGTAAAAGTAAATATAAGAGATGAACCAGTCTTAATATTCAAAAAAAAAGATAGCTCCCAATGTAATCATTTCTCTCTTATCAAATATTTCAAATATTTTTAATGAATAATATTTTAAGTAAATTCATTTGCCTTTTTTGACAATTTTGCTCCGTACAAATTGTTTTTCGACTGGAATTTTGACTTTGAAATCGCTATATTAACAACTCAATTGGATTGAATATCAATTTAATTTATTTAATGGGTCTTCCTTGAACAGTTCTCCTCTTCACCCATATAAATTATTTGGTGTTACTGACAATTTGTCCTCACTGTGATCTCATGTAAACTACTGTTTAATGCACATAAAGACATACATTCTACTACAATCTTGACATATCATAATTCATAAATGGGATTAGTCAAACTAGTCACCGGATACTTATTCTATCGATAAAATTGATATCTATTGCTATAACAAAGGATTACTCCAAGATACATTCAGACAACATATAGAAATGTCACCTGAAGCTTTCTCCCAATTATATTTTGGGAAGACGATTCTCCTGCAAACGTAATAATTATTGATGAACTTCACATCTTTTTCGTGCTTATCAAAATGATGTCGAAGATAATCGACAAAATTATCACATCTCAGTACTAATATTTAGAGTTTTAGACCATATCTTCGAAATGAATGTCTGCTCTCTTATATACGATACTCGTATAATAAAATAAATTATTATCTATATATGTATACGTTAATTTTATTTTCGTTGTTAAAATACTAATAGAATATTAAATGTATTTTGATGTACAATAATTTTGAATATAAAATTGAATAAAAATCAATCAATTAACTCAATTAAGTTGTAATAAGTACCTAATTGCTTCCTTATAGTATACAATATAGCGTACATATGTTACTATATCTGATGCATATCTTATTGATTTACGTATTTAAATTTCATACTCGATAAAAATTATGTATTAAAATTTCGTACATCACTAATTTATGCATTAAAATTTCATAGATTATTTATTTAAATTTCATACCTCATTAAATTATGCATTTAATTATATTTTATAGACAATTGATGAGTGGGTGAAAACAAAATGAATTCCTAAGACAGGTTGGGCAACTTATTGTATTCTTAATTTTCTTGAGTAATTCCAAGCAATCGTAAAAAGCAATGAACATAACTCACGATTAGCGAACAATTATTATCTCGCAATTTGCTTATAGAAATTTCAACGAAAAGGTAATTTCAAAGGTAGTAAATTACTTGAGAACCAATTCTAAGTCAGTAGGTCAACATTTTGAGTAGTTCATTTCTCAGATGTACTTTTTCGTATTTTCTAAAAGTGGAAAATTCAGAAAAAAACATACAAAAATACTGTAAAATCATGCTCCATTTAAAAGAACTATTCAATATTTCAAGGTTTTTGTACATATGCAATACGTATATATAATTGCTATACATTTATTTTATTGTTGTATAACATCTTCGTTCACAAATTAAGTTCAAATATTTAGATTTCGACTGCATATATATATGATTTGTATCATCCGTTTAAATTTCAACCCCATCTATAGTAATAAAGTTCATTTCTTGATAGTTCGTCAAGTTCATCTATGGCTTTGAATAAACAATAAAGGAATAAAGTTCATTTCTTGAGGTTCGTCAAGTTCATTTATGGATTTGAATAAACAATAAAGGGAAAATGACTTAACTGTCGTCAAGGTTTTATATATATTCATATAATCGTGTGGGAACGAATACAATAGAGTTCCCACAGTTATGGCTAACATTATGATAGCCATCAAATTATGAATAATAATATTCTCTATTATGATATTGACTTTTGACAATTCTGCGACAATTATATTTAATGTACTTAATATAATTCATTGCTATAATTATTTCATTTGTTTATAGAATGATATAAGAAAACAAAGAATGAATAAGAATTAGAGAGTTAATTCATAAAGTTTTTTAAATTATCGTTGTGATGAAGGTAGTTTAACCGTGTATTATTTTAAGACGAAATGATTCAATCTTAAATTTAATTCAAGACATTAAAAATTTGAATAAATTTTGTCAATTTTTTCCTTTATAGTTTTTCTCTATGTTTTTACTAATTATACATGTAAATATATTCCTATGTAGGAATAACGAATCGATTACATTGATATTCGACAGAAATTAAATGAATTCTATTGATAAAGAATATTTTTAAATAAGTTTATTGGAAAAAACGTATATATATTGATTAGTTCAAGACGTATTTTTGTGTCTCCTGTAAAACGTATTTGGTTCGGAATAAGAATCGCTTTATTGAGGTAATCGATTTTGATTGGTGATTATCGACGATTGAAGGTCTACTATTGGTGGACAATATTTTTGAATAGTCTATTCCGATCCAGATCGATTTTATAGTAGACACGAAAATACGCCTATTGTCTATGTTGAAAATGATGGTTCCTATATATGAGGCTATATATAACAAGAGAAAGTACTATATGAATCAATCCCCAGAAAAGGTTTCGAAATAGCATGCAATAAATACTCAAGTAGCACGAGCATAAATGCTTAAGGGACCGTCACAATACGAAGTGACTCTAGAGACTTGATGAACGCGTGCATGACATTCTTATCTCTTATGTAAAGTACAGTAATAGATAGATCTTTTGTCTCTAAACAGCCTGACGCCACGTTTCACAATGTAAACATGCAGTTATGTCACAATCATGCGCTATTAAATAAAGAAAGAATGCGAAAGATTTTCATGCTGCATGCACTATACGCGATATTTTAAAATGTAAGGAATAAAGTGCAATATAAGGGTCAGTAACGAAATATAATAACTATAATAGAAAGTTTATATTTAAGAAATTAAGAAATTATTTAAGACCTGTTAAAATCGACATGTTTTTTTAGAAACTTTGAAACTTTGTTTAAAACTATTTAATATCTACAAAATGATATTTATTAACAAACAGAGAGATATGAAGTTCTTATTTTGTGGAGAAAGATTAAGAATTTTTTTACAAACGCATAAATTTAATAAGAAATTTTCAGCCAAAAGAAATATTGTGATAAAATCTGACCAAGTTTCTAACCCAATCTGAGCATTTTCACAATTTATGAATAGTAATTGAAATAAAATGGTGTTTGGTTTAAGTAATGGATAATCAATTATGAATACCTGAAGATTTAATTTGAGATTAGTCGATGAAGTTGGCAAAAATGTTTTATTAAAGCTATTATTTTGAGATTATATCAAAGATCGAAGAATTATAGTTTGTTATATAATCATCCATAATAATGTTTACTATAACCAAAAATGGGAGAAAATTGATCGCCAAGAGAGAAGATCCATCGAAGATTTCACTCTTTAAAAAAAATCTTAAATTTCACTCTTTAACATATCTTCGATTTCACTCTTTAAAACGAGTCTCGTGTATAGCTTATTTTGAACCGTGTGCCGCTTGCTTCAACTTTTATTTATATCCAAGTTCAACATTTAAAGACTAGTTTTATGTACATTGCGATTTAAATACGCGATCTCATAATACGGGGAATAGAAAACTGGTTTACTCAACATGGCCGCTCGAAAGTGTAGGTGAAAACTGACAATTAGTAAAGTACATTCCTATATAGTCAATGCATGCACACAGATTCTATTCATGATAGCATGAAATTTAATTTCTCCTTTTGATCAGTTTAAGTTAAAAACATCTGAGTTTCACTTAGTTTCGGTTAACTTGTATAATGAATCACTTACATGTAATACAATGCATAATATTAATGCAATTCATAATATATTATACTGCAATATTTAATATATGGTCATTTATTCTAATCAAAATTATTCATTTTAGAAGCGATTATTCACTATTCTATCGTGATCTTTAAGCAACGAATGCAAGATTTAAATTTAATATATATTGATGAAGCTTTATTTATATTTTATTTCTTAATTTATTAATAAATAACACTTGTATCAACTGGCTCTTATAAATTATATATTATATTCCATATATATAATACAAAATATAGTAAAGAATTATATAAAAGAAATAAAAATATGTCATTTTTCAACCCTATTTATTTAAGTAATTGTAAATGCGTATTTTTATTACTACTAAAATTATAGATTGCTCATGTAAAGCAATAAAAATAGTAATAAAGCTCCTTCCTTTTCAAAATAGAGTGAAATACGCAATTTAAGTTGTGGTTGAATCCATTGCTACTAAAAATCATGATAAAATTGTCAATAATTGATTAGAAACGAATATTTATTGATAGAATAAATGACCTATTAATTGATTTTTGCAGTAAAAATACTGCTTTTCGTGAGGTCAGTGCGAATTATATGAATTAAATTGAGTTATATTGCATCATGTGCTCGTTATTACTGACTGAATTCTTGTTTCTTTGTGCCCCCCTTGACCGATGCTCGTTAACATAGTTCAAAAGTGAGCATGGATGTTAAAAAGGTTGGGACCCTTACTATAAATATTTAAAATAAATTCACGCATACTGAATATATATTCAGTATGAACTCACCCGAATTAAATACACTTTTACGTATGAAATGTATTTACATAATGTATATTTTACTCAATCTTCGTGACATTGACCTTCCTTACATCACGTAAATACATCATTTCATGAAGTGCCAATGTCAACTATATTTGATCAAAGTTGATCTTATTTTGAACTTTATGAAAATCAATTTTTCATATACGATAAAATTACAATAATTTGATATGTAAATATATTTGTTTAAAACTAAATTATATTTTAAATTAATATAATTTATATCAATAAATAATTTAATAAATATTTAAAATAAACAAAAGAATGTATATATGACACGCTTTATTAAGCCCATATGTGCAATATATTATATTTATAATATACGTATACAATTATCCATATACTTATAATATGGATTATACAATTATCTACATTCGTAATATGTAATATTCAATTATCTATATTTATGAACTTCAATATTCAAAATAATCCAAGATTCAGATACAATTATCTATATTAATGCTGATCTAACGGTTCAATTAGAGCCAATTCCTAAATATAAACCGAATTATTCTGTTCGTGGGAATTAAAATTGGTTGAATTTGATCATTTTGCGGATAATTTGTTCCATTGATTGGAATTATTTACATATAACAGTTAGTTACGATACCGATTTCATAGTAACCAAATATTTCGGTTTCCCTTTAATATCAAATGTGGGTTAATGAAAACCAAATTAAATATATAATAAGTCACAGTTATTAACTTGGCTGATTGTATATAATTTATATTTAATCATTTAATGCGATGGAATATATATCTATGATAGAACCATCAATAGACCATATTCACAACGGTAATTTAGTGATAGTTTGATTAAATTTAATGATATACTGCATTGATTTAATTTAGCGATATATTGATTTGATTTAGTGACCTATTTATTGAATTTAGTAATATGTTTATTAAATTTAGTGATATATACTGCAATTAGCGATATGTTGATCGAATAGAGAGTTATTCGATTGAATAAAAAGATATATTTATTTAATTTAGCGATATATATATAGCTTGAAATATGTAATATATTGTTTGATTTTTATATTCTATTGCTTTATACAGTTCATTTGATTTCACATTCAATCTTTATGACATGAAGTTTAATGAAAAATCCATTTAATTAACCGTTTTATAACTGAAGAATCATTCATTTATTTTTTACTAAATTAATCTTTGAATAAAGTCACTAAATCATTCAAAATAATACATTTTCATTAACATTTTCATTTAAGA
>JAJNBT010387482.1:0-10472 GCA_028455955.1 Notopais sp. p TS-2021 | reverse complement strand
TTTATCATATGCATTGCGTTCATATCTATTTAAATATTCGTCCTTTGACGTTTTCCGATAATTATAACAAAGTCCCATAATTAAAACAAGGTCAATTAATTACGTACGGAAAACATTGCCATTTTATCAGAAATGTAAACTAAAACCGAAAACATATCCGACCTATATTTCTAAAAGAAGTTTTCTTGTGATATTATATTGGATTGTCTGGGGTCCGAATTCTACATATGGCCTAGTATCGGTATCGGCTTTTTAAGCAAGTATCGTATCGGTATCGGTCAAAATTTTGGTATCGGAACACCTATAATTTCTATTAAAGAATATTTTATGTCTCAACAAGTTCTGTGGACTAGTGCATTACTTGGTATATCTGAAATGGTAGAATAATTAAAATAAATTATTAAAAGTGTCGCCCCTGAGTTTAAATTCAACTGGTACGAAAAACATATTTTTCCTGATATAAAATAAATTCTAATTACAATACCTTAAGCATTTTAATTTCCCTTAATGCAATCTTCTTTATCATCGCATCATCTTCGGTTTCTACAAATTTTTTGATGGCGACTTCCTGTCCTGTTTCTCTATTTCGACAGCGGTAGACGATTCCGTACGAACCTTCACCTATTTTGCTTATTTTTTCAAATTTCTCCATGGAATTAGAATTTTTTCTTGGCCTCCTGTTTATTGAAATTAAAAATTGTTATAATTAATTTAAATTTTTGACGATTTAAGAACAAATAGTAAAATATTCGGTTAAATACAATTATATAATTGATGATTACATACGTTGCTAGAAAGCTTGCATTTATGAAAAGAAGAGCCCGTAAATCTTTAAACATATTTCAATTCATTAAATAACTCAATGCGTTTCAACCTAAAGAACATATCAGTATTATGAAATAGTTAAGAGAAAATTCTTAATTAATTAGAATCATTAGAAATAAATAGAGTCGCACACCTTTATCTTGCGAATAACATTGTATATACTATATAGCCTAATCAATTCACATAATATATTTTCGTTTTGACTAATTATATGTATTTCTGTCATTATTCTGATATATTTCGTTGAAGATACATGGCCTTCAGGTTGAAACACAATGGCTTTACTATATAAGTTGTAAATGTTTAAATATTTATGGATCTTCTTTTCATCTTTAAATGTATTGATATAATGCTATACGTTCTGTTATATCCCGTATTTTCTGATAATCATTTATCTATTATAATAAGGATAAATTAACAGTGTTAAACAATTAAGGATTGAAAATGATTATCCCCACATTTATCAATAACTATTTAATTAAGAAGACACTTATTAAATAATAAATGAAAATAATTGTCTCTGTTTTTGATTTGAATTGTTTTATAATTACTGAATCTATATAATTCATTTTCACAATATCTAATTTTTGTAAATAAAACTATTTGGCAAAATATAGTCTAAATTATATCCTGAATTTTCACAAAAAGTTATTATTTACAAAGAATTATTTTTCAATCAATCTAGATATAATTAGACTTTGCTTGCGTGCATGAATATGGATAAAAGAAAATAAACGAGTCTTTATATTATATTGACTGGCTGGAAGGAACTGAAATTATTTATAAACTTGAGTATCATAATGGCCTTGCAACATTATCACAAGGCTTACAATTATTGAAGAAAAACCAATATCGACGTCTTCCATTGTCAGGGTCGTATCATTGATTTATTTTATTTTGGCAAGTACTTAAATTACATATTTGATGCCGTAACTTTGTCTTATTATCGATGTGTTTTGTATCATATTATCATAGTTATGACTTTGTTTCTGATTATAGTTTCAATGTGATGTTATCAAATATTTTATTGATGAGTAGTTCCTACTCACATT
The DNA here is from genome assembly GCA_028455955.1 of Notopais sp. p TS-2021. Lineage (NCBI taxonomy): Eukaryota > Metazoa > Arthropoda > Malacostraca > Isopoda > Munnopsidae > Notopais > Notopais sp. p TS-2021. Next base: position 8,595 of record JAJNBT010387482.1, on the reverse strand, counting down.
TTCTTTTGAGCATAAAAATGGATAAAACAGGTGTCAATCAATCGACGGTAACTTTTCTTTATATTTAGTAGATTGATTAATTAAATCTATTTGCACCTATAATTAAACAAACAGTTACAAGAAACTATAACATTGTACTTTATATTTAAATATAAATGATCTTATAATATTAAAAAGCGAGAGAATCAACTTGAAATAAAATAAGCAAATTAAACCGTGATATTATATATATTAAATATTAAGAATCTAAGAAGGATGTTCATAAAACTTGTACTGAAATAGAAAAAAATGAATAATAAGATGTATGATAATTAGCTTGTTACGAATCTGTAATGAGAATCGTTTTCATTAATTTGTTGAACAAGATAGATGCTGAATTCACGAATTTGCTAAAGAATTGAAAATGTAATGAATATTAAATATGAATTGGTTGATAACAATATTGTGAAAATATCTTTATGAAATTCCAATTGTGGCTGTATTGTAATATTTGTATGAGCAGAATATTAACTGTAGTAAAGTCATGATTGAGAAAATATCAAGATCATTAGAAGATGGAGTAGAGATTGATATACAATATTTATCTGCTATTTGTCACCGAATTATGTACAAAATGTCAAAATAAATAAATATAGAAAGAATATGTTGGCAATTATTAACATAATCATGACTTTGGATAGACTATACTTGAACAACAAATAAAACCAACATGTATATATTTCGTATACTCTATAAGTCTATATATAGTCTATAGAATCAAAACCGATTTGCATGTGAATAAGAAATCACTTCAATGGAATGGTTGCCATTTATGTTCGACAGAAATTGAACGTGTTTTATTGGTAAATAACTATGTTATTCCAATACAATTCGGTTACATACAGTAGTACATACGAAAGTACGCCTATTATCACTCATCTATAGTATTAAATATGAAGGGAAATACGTGTGTAAATAAAGCAAGAGCATCGTGAACAAAATTATAACTATGTGTGATAAAAATTGTGACAGGTCTATTCCTCTACGACAATTCGTCACTAATTCTACTATGAAAATTGGTTAAAAGTTAATTTCTGGAGACGAATTTGTGTGGATGAATAGAAAATAGAAATATTATAGGTGATAAAACTGGGAGTTATGCATAATGTGATAAGAAATCAAATTTGCTTCCAATAAGTAGAAAGAGTTCTCTCCTGTATGGAGAACATTTTCTTCTTAATGGGAATTAATTTTGTAACTTGGCCAACTATTTGATCGTTCCTTTGACAAAGTGATCGAAGGAACATTTTGATCTTGAAGAAATTTCATTTAACACTTTGAAAATATAATGGGCCATCCTTTCGATAGAACACTGAAACAAAAGTAAGTACTCATGTAATAAATAGTTTGGTGCACAACGATACGTATATGTTTCGAAGCAACTAATATAAATAAACTACATTGGACTGTTAATCTTAGATTGATGGTAATAAAATATTTGTTTACAAGTATAATATTTGTCTACAGGGCGACATATATGCAAACTCCCGAGCAGAACTTTGAGGAATGAAAGTTCCATCAATTAACTCATTACTATTTTCCTGCCGTCCCACTGCTACTTTTAGCTTTCTCATATTCGATATGACAATGAAATTGGCAGGAATTAATGTATAAATATTCCTATTTAAATATAGTGAGTCTCTACCATCATCTACCAGGTTGTCAGTTCTTTCTTATCTAGAAACAGTTTCATATTTCCAATATATTTTATATTTTCAACACAATACTTTTTAAGAATAAATTCTAGAGGATCTTGTTGAATTCGCAAAAGAGTTACAGTAATTGTCACTTCTTAGTAAGTCTTCGTCAATCAGAGAGAAATTTTTGTTTGCATTTTTAATAAAAAATATGTATCTCGATCATATACGGCAGGAAACATAAAAAATTTTAAACTCGCTGCATTTGATGTGACACTTTTGTTTTACTGTATACTTAAACTAAAGAAGAGCAATTGAAACTTGATATTACAAAATGTAGTTTTAAACCTCGGCTTTAAGAATATGATATTATTGTAAAATATAATAATATGACATGAAATTTCGGTCATTCTTTAATAAAATTATGTTGATTACAGAATTGTACATAAAAAAATAGTTGCTTTGAACATTTGTTGGCTATTTCCTTATAATATTCAAAAATAATTTAAATATCTCAATAGTATGAGTTTAAGAAATTCAAAGTTTATTTGCATAAAAACTGCTTGAAATCAGACCAATATGCTATATATAAGAAATTATATTATTAAAATATAAAAACCTTTTTGAACGATTGACGCTAAACTAAGATAATTAAATAAAGTGCTGGATTATATCTGATTAAATGTTGAAATAGTTACATAGAAATCATCTAAAAAATAATGCTATCCTTAAATAAGTGTTGCTAATTTATTTAAATTACGAAACTAGCCTCTTCGATATACTGTATATCACTTGGACAGTTGTTTTACTCTTTATCCAATGATATATTATTTGTATACTTATATTATCTGTACTATAATATAGCCAGAGCAATAATAATAATCAATAATTTATTGTCATACGAAAAAAGTTGCTTTTAATATTTGAGAGCAAACCTTCAATATATAAACTTTCGGTTACAAATTGGATATGTTTAGTTTTAACAGATTTTAAAACCATTCTTTTTATTATTAATTGATAACTTATATATTGTATAGATTGAAATAAATCTGAAACATGAAGTTATTTATCGAATTATTTTGTTTATTGCATTATTAATATTTTTTATTTCTACACTTATTGCTTTCTTTAACGTAGTACAATTTTAATGAATTACTCTCAATTTTCAGTTTAAATACTATTGACGATGATAGAAAACTGCTTTTTTCAAATAAATTAATTATAATTCTGCAATAAAAGAAACATTTTTGTTTATGTTTATTTATTCCAATATTGGATGATGAAAATACTTTCTACCTGACGAATAGATGAATGAAAAGACGTTTGACGAGTATGTTGGACGAATTGACGTGACACGAATCAGACCATAATAAATTGATATTTCTGGTAATCGAACGAAAATGTACTTTTTTATATTGTAATTAACGTTTTCTATTTTTCTCTATGAATATAATAACCATTAAATATGAGAGATTGACTCATGCATAATCTAATACAATGCTCATGCAACGAATTGAATGTCGTTCAGAAATGATGGTTATATTGATGCTAAATATTGATTTTCTAATTAGTACATTTATATTCAATATATATACTGGGTTTTATTAAGGGGCGACTCTTATTTCGCCCTGGAACGGCTAGGAGTTATAAAATTCTGGTTCTCGGACTATTCAGGTGTAATTATGTATAAGTTAGGTTGTAAATTGTTGAAAAAGAGTTCTCCAGACTCTAAGAGTCAAGACTATATTTCTCTCTTTTATCGAACAGCGTTATTTTGCTTCTAAATATAATAGTTTATAAACGTTTTGTATAACTTCACTAAAAAAAATGCTTCACTAAAATAGCGAAGATCTTCTTTACTTCAACGAAGATTTTCTTCATTTCAGCGAAGATCTTCATTAGTTCAACAGTTCTTCTTTATTCCAATGAAGTACTTTTTTTCAGTGTACCAACAAACATATTGATTTTAATGTCCTGTGTTCCATTTCAAGATACTTAAACTTAATCCGTTTGTAAAGTTCATGTATGAATTCTGTTATAATCGATATTATAAATGTAAAAAGTGACAAATGGCTCATTTTACCAATGATTAAAGTTCAATAGAATACAATGGATACATCAGAGTTTCGTTTTCTTTCGTATTAATTTGACAGACACTTTCATTTATTATTCATTTGAAGGACAATAATCAAACTAATCAGTTTGAATGGATATTTGCGCTCGAATCACAATAAATATAAGATGGAATTTTGCAAGTGCTAAATAACCTATTCAAATTTGGATAAAAATAGACTAAACAAATTTCCATCGGTGTATCTATGCTAGAAATTAAAAGCGTTCTATTGGTGGATAACATTTTGACGAGGTTCATCTGATACGCGTGAAAAACTTGAAAAAAAGTTCGAACTTATAAATTTTAAGCTGGAAATTTTTTGAAGACATTTGTAGATAATCATATATATACTGTATATATAAGAAATTATATTTTCGGCTCGGTTACTAATTTTTTATGAATATTCTTTGTTTCCTATATTCCATAGATTTTTTCTAAGTCACTTGAATATATTATCATGTGTTTATTTTACATATAAATATTTTATTGATATTTTTATATAAACGAAAACAATAATGTATTTCAACACCTAGAAATAGTAATTACTTAAACACAATGTCAACTTCAATTTTGAAAATTCTCTAAGAAGTTTCAATCAAATAATAATTATTAAGCAAACACATCTAAATAATCAATACTTTGAGAGATAATTATTTTGCTCTACACCGATGTCTTCTTTGACCTTTTATTCTTCCTTAGCACTTTGATGCTCTTATTTTTTCATGGAGCACTCATTAATATTAAAGTGCATGTAGTTTAATCAAAATGGAGCACTGTATATTACTGAAAGAGCACTACATACTGTTTCTGAGGACAAGTTTAAAAATCACTCTGCTCACTCTAGATTCCCTTCGTGGTAGCATTCAATTATTATTTTAATTATAGAAATTGCACCACTCTCATGAGTCTCCAGACAGTACAAGGCTGAATAATTTCAAGAAACAAATCTATGATTCTTGTGGACAGAAAATATATTCGTTTCCTGTAGTGATTCCTGAATTTATTTTTTTAGGTTTTCTAGAACATCTCTGCGGTTATTTTTTGGCTTATATCATAACCGGGCCGAGTTCCCTAACCAAGTAGATTTACTTGAGAGTCAAATGAAAAGAGTCTCAGAAAGGCTCGAACAGAGACCTTCGAGATACAGAATCAAGCACACATACGACTGTGCCACCAATTATCAATCAAATAATTTGGTAACTTCTCACTGAAGCTTTCATGATGTAAAGTATGAAATCATTCATTAATTTATATTACATATAAGAATAAAATAATTTTATTTTTATCACTACATCATTTAGCATTTGTAATCAACATTTATTTGAATCAATCTGACATGCGTATTTCTCAGTATACTTTTGACATTTATCGTAATTTGATATTAATAAATCAATGAGCATGATTGACTAGTAGGACAGAATTATAATAGCGCGATAAATCAAAAATATGAATGACAAATGCCGCCTTTATTTATTCATACAGACATGACACTTTGAAAAGTGTTTCACCTCATTTCCTGTATTGACACCGATGTAAAGAATGTGTGTGTCAAATCTTATTTTTATCTACACACTTTTGTCAAAATCAAGAATATGTTTGGGATAATCGATTACAAATAGAAATAAACGAATCATGGAATGAATAATTCAAGGTGCATGACCGCTTGAATCAATATGTAGAATAGCAAGATAAAGTACAATACTTGCTTAATTAAAATAAATAGAGCAAACCTCATCAATGTACATTGTACAGTATTGATGTAAATTTCCACTTACATGATTATTTATAAAGCCAATGTGGCAATAAATTTCCTATAATACCGTCCAGGCCTGATATTAATACTAATACAAGAGCCCTAAACAATAAGTATGATTGATTATATTATCGACAAAAATTTTACACACTAAACTACTACTTGGTAACTCTAATGGCCTATATAGTCTATTATTACGTGAGCTGTCCAAATCCGTCCAAAAAATAGATCTTGTAGAAAAATCATGCAAGAATTTGATGAAATGTCTGTCATCAAAACTGTGAACTCTGGTCATTGCTAATTCTTACGCACATTAAAGAACAATAATACTATGTACAGTCTACAATATTTATAGTATAATGATGGAAGTGCATATAAATCAATACACACGTACGTGAATGACAGACAAGACAATATAATACTCTATCAGTTATTATTTGATGGTCAAATAGAAATACAAAATAATAAAAAGTTTAATGTAGTTTTATTGATCAAAATATTATCAAAATGAAACTTTTTAATTCAATTATTTTTCATGAAATAACTATCATTCAAAAACTTATTTTCTGGGAGATAAAACTTTATTAGAAAGTTGCCCGGTTTCGAATTGATTTTTTTTAGTTTTTAATGAAGTGTTGATACTTATTCATGTTTTAATTATTTTTCGCTTAATTTGGTACATTTGAAATACATAATTATATTTTTATCTTAGTTTAGTTATTTAATAAATACACACAAACATTTATTAATAATTAAAAAGAGATTCTAATATTACGATAGACATATGTATGACGATTATCTCCATCTTTAAATTCATGCATATGTATTTGAGAAGCTTCTTCTTTACGAATATGATTCTTTATTATATTTTTTTAACTTTTTCTTTTTGGTCTTTTGTCATATTTTTCGTTTTCTGGGATTTTCTCATGGATTTAGAGATGAGGTTTGTTGTCATTTAACAGTTTATTTCAAGTTCTGAGAAAAGAGACGAGTTGTAGCAACCGACCATTCATTTCCGTGAATCGACCATCTATTCCGATTGAATATTGGAAAACCTTTCTACATTACATGAAATCAATAAGAAATTAACAAAGTTTCTTTTAATAATTCGCCAAAAATAAAATTAATGAATTGAAAAATATTGTATGTAATATTATTTTATCAAAATGGGGACAAATACTCTATATAGAAAATGCATGGTGTGTTTATTTATTAAGATTTCTACACTGCATGTTGACCCATATTCATGCATTTAATAACTGTGTGTAACAAAAATAGTGTGTATTAAATAAATACGCCAAATAAATGTATTAATCTATTACCCTTCATCTTTAGGTCGTGGTGAAAAAATGGAAAAAATATTCATAGCTCTTTTATGAAATAAGAACACGCATGTCGTTCAGTTTTCACTATTATAACAGACTGTTGATCCAATTATCATTTCGACACTTATTAATTTTGTTTTCAAAAATTTGTTTTTACTTGTCATGAATCATGATCGATTTTTAACGTGCGAAAGCGGAATATTCTTGCACCAATTGCAGTTCCATAGATCTATATATAGAACTTTATAAACTCAGTCCTAGAATGTCGAGCACAAATAACTAAATGAGCCATGCGATAAATAGAGAGCTAAAATAACAACACTGCGACCAACTGTCGGTTGCCATAATCACAAGAGTTTCCATTCTTTCACCAATTATTTCGAAACATAAAACTTACTTCTCAAAGAAGATTAAGACTAAGACTTCAGAGAATCATCGAAGATTTGGTTTAATCCTTATGTCAAAATCGCAACTTGTGTGTGCATTTTGCCTATGCAATGTACTACTAACTCGGGAAAATCAGTAATATTGGTAGGATTTTGTTTAAAATGGTTGCCATGGCAACAATCAATCGATAATGTCCTTTCTTTACGACCTCCATTATAACTCATAATACTTGAGGGTTCAGTGGAAAGTGACTCAATTTGCATTTAGAACATAGAAAAATAACATATTTTACTCTTGAATACAAATCAAGAACTTGATGAAAAATAGATTCGAATATAACTCCTTGATAATTTTGTCTGCTGTTGCATACAGTAATTATTAATCAATAACAAGTAAATGAGAAATTAATAGATAATTATGACTTAACAAATAATATGAAAAAAAATATTTCTCCTATAAAGCTACTTGATATATTTATTCCTGTATATACATATATATATATATCAACGTAAAAATGGAGAAATAATTCGTTATCTTTGAAGGTCAGTTTATGAAAAAATAAACTGGGAATATGAAAAATAATTTTTATTTTGTGAAAATATTATAGAGTAGGTCTCTTGCGTGTTTGCTGACAATTACTTCTCTATGGATGAATCATTGTCACTAATTAAAGTCACCCAATTTATGCAATAATTTTTTTCAAAGAAGTAAATCGTCGCTTATTAAATTAATGAAGGCTATCATAAAATGTATTTAATAATTAGATTGGAATTTTATTTTAATTATTTTCTTTCTAAAACTGAATAACAAATATTGTCTACTCATATTTGGAGTATACGAAATTATTTATCAAGACTTAATAATTATTTATTGAAATATCTACATTTATTTCACATATTTGATGACTTGCTCTGCATTAAAAAAAAATATAAATATTGAATGTATTTGCTAACCAGTAACCAGCGATCATCACTTTGAGCACTTTTAATAACCATAACATCACAAAAAATATTTAAATTATATATTAAATGTGAAGCTGATACATTAATTTTCTATTTCAGGACCATAAAATTTTTTTAATTTGTAACAGTGAGAGGGAGATAATTTTTCCGACGTCATCTAATAATTATCAGACCAGTTCATTTGTACAAATTTTGTATCTGTATTTAATAAATTAAATGAATACGATATTCAACTACTGATATGTTCTTAGTACACTTGAATTTACAGACTTGAAGATGGACAACATTTCCGAAACACGTTGTCTAGTACAGTATAAACGATATTTCTTCTTCTTCTTGCCGTACCGCTATATATATATATATATATATATACCGTCAC
>JAJNBT010378723.1:0-10151 GCA_028455955.1 Notopais sp. p TS-2021 | reverse complement strand
AAGAAGCTTTCTCGTGTAGAAACTCTTGATTTTAGAAATGTCGAGAAACATATGAAGTTAATAATTAAATTATTATGAATTCGTATTAAATCCGTACTAAATTCATATTAAATTCGTACTGAGTTCGTATTGAATTCGTATTGTATACGTATAGAATTCGCATCACTATCCAAGTACAGATGTAATAATTTATATTTGATATACGTCCGAAGGAATCAAATGGAAACTCATCATTGGGCTGTGAATGAATGCTAATATAAATTGATTTAATTTATGATATTTGTTACTTTCAATTTGAGTATTTGACTATTTACGTTAAGTAATCGATTATAATTAAATTTGAGCAGAATTATATGCACAGATCAATGATTCTATAAGGCAACTATGACTGACATATTTAAAATTGTGACTTTTTAACTTTTAACTTGCATAGCGACTGACCATTTAATTTAAAATATTTTTAGAGACTAATTTTGTTTCTGTTAAATACTAGAAACTATTTGTAGAGTCTGCTTTTGTTTCTGTTAAGGACCTATCCTCTCTCATCATTTTTTGGATAAGATTTTGACGGTCAAGATTTTCATTGGTACAGAAAAATCTGTGGATCATTTCAAGATTGACACAAATAGAAATTCTTATTTGTAAAATATATCTCAATTACTTATTTCGTAATTATAGAAATTCTGATTTCTTTTAGTTATTTAAAATAATGATCGAAAATTGCTTCGCAATTGCCCATATATTGCTTCACGATCGACTGGTTTTGTCATGCCTGCCTAAGTCTTAAGATGCACTTTTTTGTTGGTTTTGCTTGGCTTGGCTACTAAGATTATATAATTATGTTTGTGTTGATTATAATCTGTTCGTAAAGTTTAATTTAATTTTTTTGAACGTATAGTGTTTCATTTTAAATGATCTTATTTAATTGTGACCTTTGCTTTTTTCGTATTTTATATGAATTGATTATTTTTTCTCGTATTATTATAATCGATTAATTTATTTTTATGTGAATCTATTAATATATTCGACATTAATCTAAAATATTGTTATTTTCAATCATTTTACGATATTATTTATATTAAATACGGTAAATTTGGACCGTAAAAAATGACCCGTATATCGTTTATTAGTATTTGAACAATCATGAAGTTAATTTTTAATAATTAATAAAAACGCTGAAATTTTAGCTCTCCTAACTATATAGAAGCAGAACCAATTTGTGTTTTTCAAGAACATTTGTATCACAAACTATATTGTATTCCTGTTAATTTCAAGGTCAAACAAGCGGGTTCAGAGGTCTTAAGGAAAAACAAAAACAGAATATTAAACTCAAAGTTTCTCATAATGATATTGATATTATGCTTTATAAAGACCCATTATGTTTATATTTCTATTGAATTACGGAAAATGCTACATAATGTTTGTGATATAATCATATTTGGAGAGGATAATTATAGAGCCCCACGGCCCATTTAAGATATATGACCTGAAGAAGTTTATTGACATGGATTTCGTGTAATACAGAAGCCAAAAATTATTATAGAGAGACATACATTTATGACAGAAATATTGAACTGTATATATTGTTTATTTAAAGACTTTATTGATTCTTGATAAATTCAATTAAGTAAACTTACTGTTTTTACATTTATTTCATGATGGAATTTAGAGAAAATTCCAATATGAAATTGACTTCTTAAACAATAACTATAAAATTTATTTTATATTTGAATCAAATATGTTTATTTAAAAGTTTCGAAAACTCCATGATTCAATTTTCTTCCAATACTGTAAGTATTTAGAAACAAATGCATAATTGACGGCAATTGTATTAACTCTAAAAAGTGTTTTGGCTTCTAATAAATTTGTTTCTGTGTTATAAATGAATTAAACAACCTTCATATATTATAACAAATAACTTTCTATTTTAATTATAGAAAAAAAACATATCTATCATATAAATAGGACTATTTTTTACAAGATAAATAAATATTTTTCTATATTAGGTTCTCTATTTTTTTTTATCTACATATAGTGTAGATTTGGGTCATGTTTTATAAACTAGGTCTGCTTTTTAAACAAAATGACAAGGCTACACAAGAAATATTGATTCTTAATTATTTAATTATTTAGCCTGTAAATATCTAAATTCAATTATACTATAATACAAATTCATACTTGTTCATAAATCTAACATACTAAATTAAAACTGGTAAAACAACTATCCCCTGACATTTACCGCTTTGATACTTCTCCAATGCGACAAACGCCTTTGGAAAAGAACTTCCCATGAATTACATCAGGTTAGGTTACGTTAGTTTATGTGCACAACATGTAATGTGGTAAAATATAATATATTAATTTCTAACATCGTGGGGAGGGAATAATTATCTGGGGAAATCATAGGGGCTATCCGGACAACCGCCACCTGACAATTGCCATCGCCAATATATGTAAGTACAAAATAATAGAATTGTTAAATAGTTTTCCCCATCAATATATTCTCAAAATATTATATAAATATTTAGAATTTTGTATATACAGCTAGTTTATATGTTGTCCTAGCTAGGTGGCGGATATCCGGTGGCAATTGTCCGGTAGCGGTTGTCCTATAACTGTCATAGTGGCGATACTCTTATAAAACAAACTCAAGTTATACTGAATGAAAAGCAAATACTATTTTCTGTTTCAAATTGTGGCATAACGAAAAAAAATGGTCACAAGCACAGGGGAAACTACCGAATAACATTTTAATTAAGCTTGCTTGTTTTATTGTTTGGCACACGTTGTTGCTGTTCGAAATATTTATATTTACTTAAAATAAGAAACTAACTTAACGTTAGAAACAGCAATGTTGAAAAGCTTCTTTTATTCTGATCAAAATTGTTTCGCTTAATTTAGTTTCCCCTGTAAAACAGTTTTCGGTAGTTATCTGTTATAAATATTGTTACGGTCATCTCGCATCGTTGAGTTGAGTTATTTATTTCAATGATTGCAATATTTATACAAATGTCATATGTTGATATTTTATACTAAAGACTTTGAAAACAAATTTAATGAGTTTCAATAATTTGTTGATCTTTGTCAACGACTTTAAGTTTGCTTGTTTTAAGAACATAAAATAAATTAAATCATTCTACAAAATAAAACTGATTGTAAATAAACTTAACTTCTTTCAGTTTAAACGGGAACTTCGGCTTACATTGTAAGAAGATGTGTTGTAATTTTAATTTACTGATATATTTACTGAAGAACGTAACTTTTTGAACAAAGAATAATTGATACAACATTTTTAAAAATACTTTGTTTAAAAAAAAATTGTTTACCTATTCATATGGCAAGTAGCAACCTCTAATGATTACGTGTAGCTGCTTGTAGTACAACTCCATTTTTAATATTATGCACTCATAGCCAATGGTTGTAATATCGCTTCACAGCCTAAGATCATAGATTTTCTCTCCTATTGATATTTATTAACAATAAAAATTAAAACCAATTAGTAATTACTTATAACTTTCATCGAACCTATTTTGATTAACATTTTTATGACAATGATATAATGCATTCAAGTCAATAATTACTTTTTTGTCCACAATCATGATATTGGTCTGGTCTTCGTTTATTAACAATATATGTAAACGGTTTATATTCACTTTATTACACTATTTGTACTCCTGAACGACATGTTTAATTGTTTAATTGTTTAATTGTTTAGTATATTTCTTGTTTAATGAACTTTTCATCTGAAATGTCATGTGCGATTTACTTTCGGTCCATTGTAAGTTATTTTCCTTTACAGCATAATAAAGATTGTAGAAGAATACATTTATGTACCATTAAATTTGAGATACGTTGACTTAATATTTTACCTAATTATGAACTCATAAAATAATCAATGGCATTGTCAGATTCTTTTTGAAAATAATAAAACTACTCATGTTTGATAATGAAATTTGGATTCACTTGAAATGAGATATTATTTTGTATTCTGATCAGAAAAATATGTGCGATAATTATATTCTTCGCGATAGGTCCAAGTGGCTTTAATTGCTTACAATAAAAAAGTATGTAAATAATGTAGTAGGTTGTTAAATTTTATAAAGGCTCAGGTATATCTTTTATAAAATTCATAATGTTTATGTAAATCAATTCGTTGAAATTGCTAGAGTTAATGTATATAATTTTTTTTATAATGTGCTCCCACTTTTAGTTAGCAAATTTCTGTCCTTATTTTAATTTCATTATCTTGTATAAAATATTGTAAGCTTCATTAATTGTGAGAAGGACAACTATGTAACTTCGTTTAACGAAAATAAATTTAGAAATACAAAAGAAAACCACTTTGATAAACAAAATTCATCACACCTTTTTAAAATTGATCAATCTTGTTCTATCTCAACATGATTTGAGTACAAAACTGAAATATTGTGAAAAATAATATGATTGATTTGACTCCCAATGGACTTGACATTTTAAATATTGAAAGTACTTTTATTATAGATTGCTACCGAATATCAACTATTCAAATAGTTTGTAATTGATAATTATTTATAACTTATAATTCGCAACTGTAAAGAGTTGTATAATATTAGACGATTATCTTATAACAAATGTTCACATAATTGTTAAATAAAACAGTAGCACAATATTAATTATATTGTTGAGGGGTATAATTATTGTTGAGTATTGGGAGTTATTGAGTTGAGAAAGCAAAGTAATATAAATGTAGGTGCCAAGTCAATTACATAGTTTTATCTCCTCTGCATTACCTCGTTATGAATCTTAATGAAGAGTAATGCGTTAGTCATTTTTATAGCGTTTTTTAATGCGTTACAAAACAAGGCAGTTCAAGAAACGTTGTTTATAAATAACTTGTAGCCCTAAACTGCCGGTCAATCTGTTAACTCTCATATTTTGTTGCCGTATAAATATATTACCTTATAAAATGAAATGAAAATTTTTTGTTTCGTAAAATTAATTACATAGGTTTGTGGATTACACTATCTTTCTTCTGTATCTGAAACACATTTAACACGTCACATGACCGCGCCCAATCATTTTCAAAAACGAATTCTACATCATGAAATAGTTTTTATGGTGGACAATTCACAGATTATCAGTTTCAAGAATTTGTAGAGCAAAAGAAAGTATCTTTGCATTTTATAAATATCGCATACTTTATGGATAATTTCCCGATAAGATATTTTAAGGATTCTTTTTATAGACTTGGGTAAATAATTGCCGCAGAGTTAAAAAAAACATAGAAGGATAGACAATGTGATTTTATAAAAAATTTTGATTTGCAAATGAAATTTTTTTGTATATATAATAAAACTGTATCTAAATTATATATCAAATCAAATCAAATATTTTCCGGGCTCTTGAAGTGACTTGCATATCAGTCTTTTTACAGATATAATAAATTGTCAATCTATTGGTATCTCTACATGTTACTTTCCCATCTCACAGCTAGGCAATATGATACTATTTTTAGCCATTAGGTCGGTGACAGCATATAGCATTTATGTGTCTTCGATTGATAAAGACACCCGTCGAACCAAGACATTTAAACATGCAAGGTAAGGCGCGAGACCACCAATTATTTGTTCATTTGCTGTACATGTAATAAACTGTTTCCAAACTGTACCTAAACTATAAATATAATTATATATTTAATAACATTTCGATTTTATATTTTATACAATTCAATACCGTATATGAATTTCTTATACGAACGTTTGCATCTATGCCAAAATTAAGAAGATGGTTGTAAATTTATTACCGGAACTTGGGTACGTGTTTACTGAAACTACTTTCAGAAACCAAAAGATTTATAGTCTGTATTGATCATGATTTAGACTTCATTATTTCAAATGTGAATTGTTCTTTCTTATTTAAATTTAAAAAAGGTAGACAGACAAATAAGGAAAGTCAATGTTATGTTATGTAAACGCAGAATTGTACTTCAATTACTATCAATTATGAAGGACGAATGACGGAGAACAATTCATTAATTTATAAAACAATAGTCAATCGAATTACTTCAAGATCAAGACCCCCATACAAACCAAACCAAGTAATTTTCTAAAATATAACTCTTTGTTAATATTCACCCAATTAGGGCAGAGTATGTAGGTCGTACGCGGGTATTAATTAATTTTTAAAATTTCAGGACAAAAGCTAGAAAAGTTAATGCCTTGTCCTATCTTTAAAATATAAATTGATTCTATTGAATTGATCATGATGTCAAAAAACTAATTTTATTATCTGATTCCGTTTGTATGTGAATCTAATATAAGCAAGCATATAATTAATATACTTTAAAAATGGTGCAGCGTCAGTTTTATTTTCAAAAGAAACAAGGTGTCGTCCACATATGTGTGATAAGAGATGAGTTTGAAATTTCTAGGATTAGAAGAGACTAATTTAATTTCTTATCAATTGATTAAGATATTTGTCAAGGTGGAGCCCGAGGGGGTGGGGCCGCTGGCAATTTCTTCAGTTTGTTTATTCAGCTCTTCAATGAATAAAGAATGAGTATCACAGATAGTTCTACTAATTACTAAAGTTTTAAATGCAGAACGGCAGAAATTATAGAATAATGAATCAGGATTAGTAACTATTATAGAATTTTTAATAGAAATAATCATTGGTTGTAAGTGGGATATCAATAGAACAGAAATGTAGTTATAGTTTGAAATTGGGTCTAAGATGTACTGGGTTAGGATGTACAAAGTACCTTAGGAAGATCCAGTACAGTGAAAATTGTTATATGTTTTCATATTGTTTTCATCAAGCGTATTATTGTTGTTTTAGTAAGAAAGATTCTATAATCAAAACAAAATTTAATTTGACCCGATAATATAAAATATGAAAATATATAGTTGAACCCATCAAGTTTAAACTAGCCCGCAGCGGGGTCCAGTGCGTTGTGTTCTAACATCTCGATCGACGGTACGCGCGTTAGCGCGCCCCATTGAAGGCCTATCTCATAGACTTTCAAATAAAGCGACTTGGTTAGGGAGTACATCACCGATTATGATATAAGCCAAAATGGACTTCAAGAAATTACCGCAGACATGTTCTGGAAAACCCACAAAAAAACAAATAATAAATAAATAGATAAGATTAACAGTTTTCTTTTAAAAATAATTATACGCTTCACAATTTTAAAATCTATTAAAACTAAGACCTCCTTATATAATGTCGAAAGTATATAGTTAAGTAGCTTGTCCAAAATTAAATAGAGATTTAAGTTCTAGTCAATTTCATCAATTTTCATTCATCACGCACTACTTGAATAAGTGTCGGTCTACTTAATAAAGAAGTCTGTGATTGCTTCCTTATTTACCATCAGTTTTATTAGTATTATTGATATATATTAATTCCTAAAAATCAATTATTTTATTTAAAACAATAAATCTATATAAAAATATTACACAGAATATATAAATGTTCCAAAGTTACCTAGATTTGTAAAAATAATGAAATCACCGTATACAATATTCATTTAATTTTTAGACGAATATGTTATATCGAATTATATTTTGTAAATATTAGAAATCAAAATTACTTCCAAAATACATTTATTAAATGTGATTTCTTATTAAATTAAAACAAAAGCGGACATTCTAAATTATATAATGGGGTAGCATATCTGAAAATATCATTTTTAGTCCACAGTTCAAGAAAGGTTAGATATGTTCCTGATTTACGGGATTGCAAATGATAATCGTTAGTATAAATCAGCGCAAGTAAAAGGTATATATATACTTATCCATTCAATAAAACTTTAATTAACTATTATTTTAAATGAATTATTGGCTTTATAAATGAAGTCGTAATCCATTTGCAATATTTTGTTTATAGGAGTCCAGGATTTCTTCATACTTTTATTAATAACTATCCAAAAGAATTTCTACGGTGAATGTGAGCAGAGCATTACGTACATGATACCCATATAAGTATGTTTTATTACGCACTTTTCTTATAAAAAAATAATTACAAATTGGATAATACAGTTATTGATCAATTACACATTTACTTATAGTTTTATATCTCCTTATATAAATGGTTAATTTGATCAACTGAACATTAGGTTATGTCAGGTTAAGTTAGGTCGAGTTATGTTAAGTTATATTAGGTAAGTTAAGTTAGATTTAGTTAGGTTAAGTTAGGTTAGGTAAGGTATAAATATCTAAAAATATCTATAAACTTAACAGGAAGAAATAGTTTTGAATTTACTTCCTTTATTAACAAATAAAATCTTTGTTGTCAATTACATATATATATTTACAAAAAATTCAAACCAACTGTGGAAGAATGAAAGTGGATTATACTATATTAAAAAAATAATTTGTATGATGCAATCCTTGTTTTAGGACATAATATACGTTTTTAGATACGAGACACTTGTTTAGCTGATCTAAAGGCTGTAATGAAAAGTAGATGCAATAATGCAACATCCGTCGTTTTGAAATAGCCTCAAGTCGTGGGCATTGAAGTTATGTAAAAGCAAATGTCCGGAACGAGGACATCAGTAACAAATGTGTTTCTTTTTGTTGGTTTTCCAGACATCTCTGCGGTAATGTTTTAAGTCCATTTTGGATTATATCATAACCGGGGGCGAGCTTCCTTAACCAAGAAGATTTATTTGAGAGTCAATGAGAATTGACTTCAGGGGGTTCGAACTCGTGACCTTCAACCAATACCAAAGTATATATCGGAGTCGTTGCTGGAGTTTTGATCAGGATCGGAGTCATAGATGATTAATGGCGAAGAGAGAATATAAAGAATATTAATATATTATTGATAGGCAATATACACTGGTATGTAAGCACAAATCTGAAAATTTCCTGTTTGTTCAAATTTTTTGTTTTATTAATTCATATTAAAGAATTTCGGTGCCTCAGGAAGCTGTTGAATCTTCGGTGGGCGGGGAGACATACAAATATGTAATTCCCATAAGAAAAAAAATAAGGGTAAATTTGAATTTCCAGAAGGCAGGAGGGAGGTGAATTTGAAATATTGTCACTTGCAGGAGATTAATATCCTGTATTTTGGACGAATTTAAAAGGAGATTGAGGCAAGACTGCATGGAAAGGAACGTCAAATGATGTATTGACCTTGAAATACAGAAAGCCTCATTACGTCACTTCTCAATATTCACTAATGAGGTTTTGTTTTCTATTTTTTTATCTTTGAAAATTTTTAAAGGTGAACTTTGTCTATATACACATTTATATACCATATATATATACTGTACCGTATTATAGTTTTGACAATATTACGTATGAATACATTACATGCAGTGTCGGCATATCATAAATATTTCCAGTGTAATCCAGATCAGAAAATTCTATTCATACATTAAGTAATATATATTCGTGATTATTTTTCAACTGGATATATAACTCATATATTATTAATAATAATCTTTAATTTAATTCAGCAGTATGTACTTAACTTGAGTGCAATATACATAATATGTACTTCATTATATGGTATACATTATATACTGTATTGACAAAAGAAATTATATTTGATACGGTATTATAAACATGAGGAATGAAAATTTTGTCAGAATTGAAAATTTATCATATATCAATTATAGTATGGTCATCTAGAGGTCAGTAAATTATAGATCGTGACCCCATGGGATGCCAAACATACATGGAAAACCAGTGATCCAGAATTGACATATGTAGAAAATGTATTTTGATTATTCAATTTCGTGTTAAATTATAAAATATATAGACTACATACATACAAAATATATATTAATTTTATTAATAAATATATGTATTTATTTTGCATTGAACCAATTAATCATTGAAGACAATCGAGATCTGCAAGTTCAGCTTTTTCAATCAGATTTGGATTGACTTTTTCAAGCCGGTTTCGAAAGCGAATTTCATGCATTCGTTGTAGCTACAGTCCATGACCAAAATACCTAAGGTCAAAATGCACCAATTGTAGGAAACTGTATCTGCCCCTGGGGTCAACACTTTTTATATTATTTAGAATAAAACTGCTTTTTATCCATTAGTCCAACGATAAAGTGCTCTAATTTGTAAGCAACTTGAGTAATTATCGTGTGATTGTAGAAAGAGAATTAAATATATAGAGAATATTTAGATATTAGGGGGGGG
>JAJNBT010373004.1:0-10336 GCA_028455955.1 Notopais sp. p TS-2021 | reverse complement strand
AATTACTGTTTAATGTATTTAAACATCATTTAGCGATGTATTTACCAGGCGATGAATTTACCAAGCGATGTATTTACCAGGCGATGAATTTACCAGGCGATGAATTTACCACGTAATGAATTTACCAGCGATGAATTTTCCGGGTACCGACTAATAGACGTAGGCATCAATATTTCATTTACAATAATAAAAATCCGTGTAATTTATAATATTTTTAAATACATAATACTAGAGAAATGTAACATTTTTTTTTTGACGACGATTTGTCATTTGGTGACAGGATCATTCGCCCCCTGGTTATTCGCTCCTAGGACCACTCGCCCTCGGATTATTCACTCCCACAATGAAAAATTATTTTCATATGATTAATTTTTATTTAAATTAATATATTAATTTTTCAATATAAATAAGGCATGAAAATAATTTTTCAATATTAAGAGAATAATCCAGTGGGATTGGCGAATGACCCTAGATTCTGTCAACTAGATAAATTGTCATACCACCACGCTGATAAATATAGATAAAAATAAAACCAAGACAAAATAAACTATTTTCTTAATGTATACGACTATACGGTATATGTTTAATTCCTCACATATATAAATGATTGTTTTTATTACACATTTAATATAGGCCTAATCATAAAATATATCGATTTAAGTACAAATACAATTTTATTATTCCTTATAAATTCTGTGGCAAAAATGACTTTCTGGTTAAAAACCTTTAAAGTCTCATTTTTCTGAATTCAAGTTAATATTCGATAAGTTACTGTGATTTATCACTTTTTAACACCATTGGAAAGACCTCTATTGCCGATGAGGAGACGTCTGAAATGATGGCTCTAAGTACGAGAAAACTTAGTTAATCTTGAGATTCAGACTCATTGTCGATGAGCGAACGACAACAAGACCTAAGTACGTTCTTCGACGAGAGAAATAAGATTCGATAGCTTGAATATTGTATTATAGTCTGCTACGTGACTCACTTTGAGAAAAAGTGATTTGTCCCCTTGTGTCATTTTGGCCACAGAATTGTAAAAGTAATTAATTAAATAATACTATCAATGACTATATAGCTACGGTGTACATTGGATCAAATAATATATCAGTTAATATTTTATAGAGTATAATATGGTATTACTATTTAAGTAAAATAAAACCAAAGAATTAAATGTTAGGCTTACTTCATGTAAGAAATTAATAGAACATTATTTTGTCTTTTTCTTTCTTCAAAAGAAAACAAGTATTTCCAAACATCAAACAAAGGTTTAGAAAATGCTTATCCTGATGTGTTGCGGGCCTAAATGAGCAGTTATAATTAACATATCATAAATTGTCGTGAAATAACACCTTCTTCCCCAATATGATGACACTTGACATGTGAACTATAATGTCTATTAGTTCATAACTGATCTCTAGGACTAAGAATTATATATTTGTATATGGGACTGGTTCTTCGAGGATTAGGGGTCATGCTCCAAGGAGGAGGAGGAGGTAATTCATGCTGCTGGATCCAAGGTTTAAGGTCATGCTGGGGACAGGTGGAGTTGAGTATTAGATCATTACTGGTTAAAAGTTCCACCAGTACCTGATGTAATACTCAGCCCCCCCATGTCCGATTTAGGTAGCAATATCATTCCATCTTCACCAATACTGTTTTATTTTATCAAGATCTTCATGTTTAGCCGATTACAAAGTTGTTAAAAAAGTAAAGCAAATCATTCGTATTATTTAGATTAGTTGATTGAAAAAACATTAATTGAATGTTTAATTTTCAACTCTAGGATTCTCTCTGTATGGAAAGATTATCTAAATAAAGTGGATCATTTGCTTTACTTTCAAAGAAGGATGATACCAATAAGGTTCGATCCACGGAATAGAAGAAACATATTCTTGTGGTTAATAATTTTGACGTACAATTTAGTTAGTGGCAACAGCTACGATCCCATTTTACCAGAAAATATTTATCTTATCACGTGCAAGAAGGTACCACCGGTAGGTAGATACCAGAGCTACCGGACACACATAGTGAAATATAAAATTAATTCAAAATTAGAAGAAATTCTGTTTCTATTTTCAGAAATCCGTTTAATTTTAAAAAAGAAGCTAAAATATTATAAAATGCACAAGTAGAGTAGTAGTAACATGCAATCGGATGGTCTCATCTCATCGAGTTCGTCCAGTTCGAATCTACTACACGTTACCTGGTGAGATTAAACTATCCTCTACAGAAGTTAAGAAAGCAGTGCCATTTCCTCAAGAAACTCAGAAAGCAATTCTTCAAAAAAATCCAGAAAGTGGCACAATTTCTATAGCAATAGATTTTTTTAGTGCCATTCATTGAGAGATCTACCATTGGCACTCATTCTCTTCGGGTGAGTTAGCATGACTGGCCAATCAAGAATGTTAGAAAAAAAATGACCAATTTGGATTATTTTTCTATATAAAGTTGAACCATTTTATGGAGAAAAAAATATAGCTAAGGAGACAAAAAAATAAGCTGGAATAACTAACAGAGAGCAACAAAAATAAATTGGACAAAAACTGACATAAAAAGCAAATATCAAAAAAACACAATTACACAAAAACGAAAATTATTTTAAAGAGAAAATACAGCAACATAAGAAACAATAGATGTATTTTCGTGTCCACTATAAAATCACTCTGGATTGAAAAGACGAGTCTGAAATATTCTCTACCAATAGAAAACCTTCAACCTCTGACGAACACCAATCAGAGTCGATTTCTTTAATAAACCGATTCTTATTCCGATCCAGATCGATTTTATAGTACACACGAAAATACATCTATTGCTAACTACGCGAAGAATTTATTACCGTACGGTATCAGAATAAACCGAAGGATAACAAATAACAAAGTTATTACGTTACAGAGTAATTAAAACCCATAGAACAAATTACCAAATGTCAATAAAAATGATATTATTATTCAAGATTATTAAAGAACTCAAGACACGAATTCGATCAAGTAGAATGACAGATCAATAAAGACGAGACATTTTAGAGAAATAAGAATAATCGCTCTAAACTTGATGAAGATCATTCGCTATATTCAATGGGAGAAAAAACGTCGGCTCATCCTAAAACCTATGAGGATTAATATCGTTTTATTGTATTTAAAAAGATCGAGGAAAAACCACCGCTGCAACTTAATACCAGAAGGAAATTTTAATTCGATAACAACTAAAATTTACCAGCTGATATTTAGTCTCAAGGTGCGAACAGCTAAAGTGCAAAAACAAAACTCAAAAAAAGCTAAAAAAAATTAAAAAATTCTCTAATCAAATCGGAAACATTCTACCGAAAATCATCAAATACATTGACAGAAATTTAGATCAAAGAATGACAATGATGTTAATTAATTTAATTGTGGATTATCTTTGATTAAATTTCATTTCAGATCTAAAGTTGAGGCAATCGAGTGTGAGATCAGTTGACATAAAGCCAGTAAAAAGACGAGCTATTTTCAAGGACCAAATAACGGGCCAATGGACCACCAACCTTGAGATTTCAGAGCCACAATTGTATCGGTTTTAATCTGGACATCTTCCTGAAGACTCGTTGTGGCCGAAAGGGCAGACTGAAGCTCCGTACATTGAATCTAACACGAAATAATATTTATAATTATCATCATATGTATACTGGTTACAATCACTTATTGAAGAAATATTCTTTGCATTTAATTTACACATTGTCAATCAAAACTTTTATCATTTTGACTAAAGTGTTTCTTGAAAACAATTCAAGTCAGATTTGTATTATAAATTATTCCCATCTTCTATGGTAAGTTCCTTGTTTATATGTACAATAGTATATCATCATTATATATTTGTAAACCGATTTGTTTTTTCATTAAATTTGTACCATTTTTTAGAAAGATAAGCTGACGAATAATCAGAAATTGTCTCACTCTCTACGAAAGATATAGAGTATAATAACGAAATATTCCAATTCAGACTATAATGATGATCGAATTTCAGTTTAAAAATATCTTTGAATCAACATAGAATATGAACAAAATATTCTTACTTGTAGTTTTCTGATATCAGTTTCGAGTTTGTAATTGTGATCTTTTATATCGTGACATTTTCTTCTTTCTCTTTCGGTAGCGCTGGCGATGTCTCTGGATTGATCTTTTTGGAAATCTTGCAACACTTGTTGCAATCTCGAAAGCGATTCTTGATGTTGCAAACAATTTTCTTCTGAAATTCCGAGTCTTTGTAACAAACTTTCTCGGTCATCAAACACTTCACGTAATTTCTGTTCGGCTTCTTCCAACTTGGCTGAATTTTTCTCTCTGATAATTAGAAAATACGTAAATAATTTTTTTTTTTAAATGTATATACGGTATATATATATATATATAGCTACGTTATATTTACAATATATATTTAAAATTCTAAAGTAATCTACTGGTAGACAATCTTACTTCGTATTTGTGTACAATTCTGAGTGTGAAGCCATTTTCTCGTGTAGTTTTGCTAAAGATTGCTTGAGAGTAGCTTCCTTCTGGTCGCTTTGAAGAGCTTCCCTAGAAGTAATTTCTTCCATTTCCATAAGGTGCTGTTTCAACCTGGAACACTCTTGGGACACTTTGGTCTCTTTCTCACGCAGATTTATCAACTGAAACGCAACAATTCGTATCATTTTATAATAATTTCAATGTAATTAACTTCATATTGCCCTCGTATCCTAGTTATAATGTATGAATTTAATGATATGTCATCAACTGACCTCTTTACATCTGCCTTCATACTCTTTATTAAATGTTGTATTAGCTTCTCTTAGCTGATCTCTTTCCGCTTCGTAGCTTTTGAGGAGCTCTTGGTGTTTAATCAACTCATTATTGGTACGTCGTAATTCCTCTTTTATTAGTATCATCTGTAAAATCAAAAGAAATTACTTACCTATCACATTCTATATATTGTTCTAGAACTTTTATGTACACAACTGTACTCTTGTTTATCATTCATATAATATATATATATATGAAATAAGATGTTTAATATAAGAGGAAAGTGTAACAAAATACGTCGCAAACAGTACCTCCTTTCGAGCTGAAGAATCTTCCGATGTATTTCGCGTTAACTTGTTAGTGACAGCCGTAATTTCGTCTTGAGCTTGTTGTAAAGCTTCAGTCTTCAGAGTCAACTCTTTGGTGACTGAATTCAAAGCCACAGAATGAACTTGCTTATCCTGTAAGTAATATAACATGCGGTATAGCTAGTACAGAACTACATTCTTAGTAACCTTATAATTAATAATCAAATTTAATAATAAACTTATGTCAAAGAGACAGAAAAAAAGAATTAAAAGCCTTACCGCTTGAATAGCTCGAGTAAGACGTTGGATTTCGTTGTAGTACGAAACCGATTCTTGGTGTTTTTGAGTGCTCATGGCAACTAACTTTTCTCTTTCTATTTGTAATTGTGAAACTTGTGTCTTTGTTTCTTCAACAACTTTCGTTATTTGAGTCTTATCAGCATTGAGTTGCTCCACTGTGCGGTTTAAGTCATTCAGTTTGGTTTCAAATTCAATTCGATTCACGTTCTCAGACTCCAGGACGGCATTTTTGAGAGTTTCTTCTTCAGACTTCACCGCATTATTCTTGAGCGAATCTTCTTCGGATGTCCTTATGATGTTCTTCAGGGTTTTTATCTCGAGTAAATGGGATTCGCAAGCACAGTTCACTTTCAAACCAGTAATTTCGTCTCGTAATTTTGTTTCTATTCTTATCTTATCAGTAATTAAAGATTCGCATTCGGTTGATTTCGATAAAATTTCTTCTTTCAGAATCAACATTTGATTATTTTGACCTTCCACGACCTGACCAATCTCCTTTTGAGTGTGGAGAGCTTCAGATAATTTTGATTCCACACATTTTAAATCTAATTTAAATTGCGATTTCTCACTTTCTAACGCTAAAACTGCCTCTTCTTTATGTTCGATTTCGACATTTAAATCCTCGATAATTTTACCCTTTCGGTTTACTTCAGCGTTAAAATTTTCAATATCTTGATGGATCTTAATCTCTTTTCTGTCGAAATCGTTGCTGCTCTTCAACAATTGTTCTTTTACTAGTCCCAATTCTGACGTGACTAGTTCTAGCTCCACCTTATTGTCGTTAACCGGTTGGTTAGTTTGCTTAAGACTATTCTTGGTTTCTTCCAATTCAGAAGTGAGTGTTTGGTATTTCTGTTTAATAGCGACATAAATGTGCCTAAGGTCAGAATTTTTAACACTAAAAATATCTCCAATTTGCTCTACCCCCTGTCGGTAATCATCAATTTGATCGTCTTTGTACACCTGAAGTCCTTTTAATTTATCCACTTCAGTTCGCATGTTTTCGAGTTCGTCGTGAGCAGCGTTAGTTTTCCTTAGACGAGATATTTCGTGGAAGTATTCGTGAATTTGTTTGTCCTTCTGGCCGAGTTGTTCAATTTTAAGATCTAACTTGGCTTGTAAATGCTGTACCTCTTCGTCGGTTTCTTCGTTCAAGTTCAACATTTCTAAATTCTGGGATAAAATGTAGATTTGTTCGACGAGTCTCCCGTTCTCGGCTTTAACGTTGGCGAATGTCTCCTCTTGACTCTTTAAATCCTCCATTCGATCAACCAGAGACTCATTCTTGAGGCGCAAAGTCGACACCTCCACTTCCAAATTAGCTACGTTACCCATTTGGCCCGTAAGGTCCACCAATCGTTGATTAAGGGCACATTTCTCACGGGCCACAGAAGATAATTCCTGTTCGAGGTTTTGGCGCGATTTCGTTAGGTCATCGACTTGTAGCTGAAGTTTTTTGTCGCTTTTATTTATCTTATCTCTTTCGTTGGGCCGATAATCTTGTTCCTCTTCCTCCTGAATCGTTTCGAGTGAACCTCCTTCAGGAGCCGTTCGCTCTCCTCTTTGCAGTTCTTCAAGTTGGTCTCTCAAATCCTCACATTCACGCTCAATAGTTGCCTGAGAAAAAGTGTTCATAAATTAAACACCAACGATACTAATATACCGGTATTTAATTCATTCTCTTTTAGTTCTACACTCAATACCAGACAGCTTAAAAGGTGAATCGTGTTTATTATAACTTATTACTATCCTACCTTATCAACTTCAATAACTTCGACTAAATCTTGAGATGCCCTCAGTTCTGTTGCAAACACATTGGTATCTTTGGAGAGTTTGTCTCTTTCACATCTTAACCAAGCTATTTCGGATGTCATTTCAGTAACGTTCGTTATCATGTCCTGACGCGTCTGAAAGAAATAATTTATTAAAATTTCATTTAAATCTTAATGCCAGATTCGCCATTTAAGATAATTTCTATTAATATATTACCTGTACTTGACACAAATCCATGATTTTCTTGGTGACAATTTCATTTTGGTCCAATCGTTCAGAGATGAGAGCCGTCTTCTTACTTTCAGATTCTGCTTCGGCCAGAAGAAGCATGTTTTTTTCTTGAGCCATTTTCATTCGGTTGTACGAGTCGAGATGTTCGGAGTTTTTGGTTTCGAGAACAGCTTCAAACTTCAAGACGGTTTCGTGACCAGATTCTAATTTATCCTTCAGATGGTCCACTAATTTAGTTTTTTGATCGACTTTCTTCTTCAAATTTTCCACCTCCTCAGTCATATGTTCGGTGGTTTGGTTCAGCGATGCTTTCAATTTGTCGTTTTCCTTCAGTCCCTCTTGCCATTGGGCGGTTATTTGTTGCGTTGTGGATTCTCGCAATACCAATTCGGATATTTTGGATTCGTAATCTTTCTTGCATTCTTGGAGAAGTTGAATTTCTTCCTTAGATTCGGACAATTCGTGCGCGACTTTAGTTTTCGATTTCAGGAGTTGATCTGTGGGGAGAAATTGGAATAAAATTAACCAACAGAGACAATCCGTTTAGGATTATTATTCAAAAACAATCAAAAAGCCCAATGTAAGAGAAGTTAAATGGACCAACCAATAATTTCCTGATGTTCTTTATCCAAGGCTTCTAAACTAGAGGATAGCTGAGAATTTTCTTCTGTCACATTTGCTATGTCCGATGTCAATGAACAAATCTAAAATGAAAAATACTTTATTCACAAATAATGTCAAAAATATATATATAAATAAAAGTAAAAAATATAACGATACCAAAGTACAAAAATATCCTCATCAAATAAGTAATAACAAAATAAATTTCCACAAGATAATGAATAAATTAGTTGTAGGAGATATTATTAATTTACCTGATTCTGCAGTTTTTCAATTTCTTTGATCTGAAATTAATAAAAATACACATTATTGTTAATATAAAAGAAGCTCATCTATCGCTAATATTTATTACGCGGAATAACAAAAAGAAATTCATAAAATTAATTATTGGGCTACTTGCTATAATGAAATATAAATACAATTATATTGTATAACAATGCCTATTTTGTTAACCATTTTACTTGTTATTTCATAATTGTCTTTTATAAATATTAATTATGGTTTGGGTCTTGTTTCAATGGCCTTTGAAAGTCAACCACAACATCCGCATGATTGATACGATCACAATACCTATAGATGACGCTAAATACTATTGACTTATTTTACTATATAAAGTTTCGGATCTTATGAAGGAAGCCACCCCCTATATTTTTATAGGTAACCAGATTATTCATCCACGGACAATCAGTCCCCAAATTATGGGTAGTTTACGGAAGTTTAGGATAGGTTAGGTTAGTTTAGGATAGTTTAGGATAGGATAGTTTAGTTGAAGTTAGTTTAGATTATTTTAAAATGTAGGATGGAATGACCGGGGCGACTCGTCCTAAAACCTTTTTTAATCTGATTGGGTAAATAAAATCTACCCGTAATCAAATATATAATACGCTACTGTTTATTGACAAAATAATAATCATACTAAAGTACATAATTACGTGATCTGATTGTAATTATAGCATTACTTTCAATGATAAAAATATTCAAAACTAAAATCTCGTACATGTTTAGTTTCAATGTATGTAAGGTCAAGCCATTTGGGAGTAACAAAGATTCATCAGGCGCGCATGTAGCAGTGACAATCAAAAAAATGTATATATATATATATTCTAAGAGTTGACATTTCATTCTCCATAATCTACACCAGATCCAAAGATTCAATTAAGTTGACAAACTTAAAAGACAAAATACATTAGAAGAATGGCCGTATTTTCTCTAAAAATCGATCCGAATTGGAATAATCCGAGTCAAAACTATTGTCCACCAATAGCAAGACTTCAATTTATATCAACCACCAATGGGAATGGATCTCGTTCGATAAAGTGAATCTTATTCCGAAAATACAACTCCTCATATTATTATTTAAAAAAAATATTCTCTAAAATGAATTATGTTCATTTTAACTTTTAAGGTGATTAGAAAAATTGGCCAAAGAGATATTTTTATCTTTATCAGGACCGATTAGGGTACAGAGTATAAGGACGCATTGTCAGGGAAGCTTCCTTCCTTATCTTATCTTATCGGACAATTTTGTGACATCGCCCTTAATCGGAACACGAAATCCGATCTCTCGTTCACGGGGGGAGGGGGGAAGGGGGCTTTGAATGTGTTCAATATTTTAAGTGTATTTTATTAAAGAATATAAATTTACAGGGTGTCAATATTAAATCAAAAAGTATCCTTAGTATGTTAGATATAAATTATTATGCCGGTGATAGCTTTATAAATATAATTATGATCAAAGAAAGAATTTTCGTTGAAGAAATTTATCATTATCGAAAATCGATCAACATGCACACACTGTTTACCCGACGTAGATTATTATAAATTAGGCCAATAGATTTATATCACGTTAAGTAAATGCAAAAAAAAAGAGCTTCGACTTATAATTGAGAATAGAGCGAAGTCATATTTTAAAGAGCTTTTGTCAACGAAAGAGTACGGGAATAATTACCCTACCAATTCCTGAGTTAGTCTGGTAATTTCTCTCCTTATTATAAACTAGCCTAAACTAACATCATTTATTATAATCACCGACGATTTTGAAAAAAAGTTGTAAATACCGAAATTTCTTAGTGTAGGTTATACAAACTGCTATGAAATTTTACTCAATGAAAAAGCTAAAGTGACTGTCCTTGATACATTGAACAAGACTAAGTGATTTTAGTTTACCCAACAAACATTTAAAATCAGATAGAGCATGAATAATAACAGAATTTGTACCATCCTGAATGAAAAAAAATAGTTACCCTAAATATAATGATATAATATATAATATTAATAATTAAATATGAAACAAACATTTCACATTTAATATTACACAATCACACACACACACATACATACAATATT
>JAJNBT010361426.1:0-11137 GCA_028455955.1 Notopais sp. p TS-2021 | reverse complement strand
TATTGTTT
This sequence comes from Notopais sp. p TS-2021, assembly GCA_028455955.1. Lineage (NCBI taxonomy): Eukaryota > Metazoa > Arthropoda > Malacostraca > Isopoda > Munnopsidae > Notopais > Notopais sp. p TS-2021. The sequence goes on along the minus strand of JAJNBT010361426.1, from coordinate 11,129 downwards.
AAATAGAATACTGGTACTAAGTTGTGAATATCCCAATGTCTTACTATTTGATTTTGTACTATTATATCAATATTTTTATGTCAATAAATATTTTTCATTTTCATTTTAATCTTTCCAACAAGTAGGATATATAAAACGATGTGAGTTGCTATTTCTCAAACAGTTTTACTCTTTTCTATTTAGGTATTTTGAGGATAAATCTGGTAGCATTTATGTCTATAATAATAAATCCACATTCCAAATGTTATTTATTGCAGATTGTTTTTTAAATAACTTTACAATTCTAATTTGAAAGGTTTAATTCTATTTTTAATTATTTTTAGACATTGAATGAGTTTCATTCTAATTTTCGTAATACTGTGCTTGAAAACCAATGTATGAATGTATCCTGTAATAATACAGTAATTTTGATATTTTTTAAATATGAAGTAAGTATATACGTATATATCTTTTATTTTTAATTTACTTTATTCTAAAATAAATGTTATCAATTCCAACCATTTAAGTTTTACTCTTTGAACGAATCCAGGATGATATTAAATGTAAGAAATATATTCGAAAAAGAATTTTTTATAACAAATACTTTTTATAATTTTTATAATAGAATTTGTTGAAAATAGAGAACCTAAATATAATAGTACGGGAATATAGGTCATACATAAACTTGATAACACTGTTGTATTCTATACTTTGTAACTTTGGTGTACATTTTTATTTATGTAATCTTCTTAAAAATCTAATATAAAATCTTTTATTGTTGGCACATTTATTACAACATTTCATATTCTTGTTCAAGAAGTTTAAATTCTTGTTACGTTTCATTATTTATTTTTCATTCTATGTAATTATTCGTGTTTTGTATACATTTTTACTCAATAAAGAATATTAATTTACGTTAGATGTAAATTTTAAAATCCAAATTGACGTCTATTCAACATTAGAGAGTATTGTAAATGATCATAATATTCAAATAATTATTTCAGACATCAAGTTTATCCATCTTATTCCTAATATAATTTAAGGTCACTAGGTTTTAAAATGCAAAATATCTTAAGATCATTTGATACCAGATCGTTTTCGTCACTGAAGAAATGATTAATTTGTTATTTTTAGAATCTTTTTGATCTATCAATGATAGATTTAGCTGATGTATGATAAATTATAAATGTGAAATTTTAAAATACTTTTTATTATCTCATAAATGTGGTAATAAGAGTGATTTTTTATTCATAAAGAATGTTTATCAAGATCATTTCCTTTTTCAGTTTCCTGTCATCATTGAAAAGTTTCCATTTGTAAATAAATTATTATTGAAGTAAGTAAATAATCTGTGACAGTGATATAGTGATGCCATTATTGACTTCTATAAGAAGTTCTTTAAATGGTGTACTTTGAATTTTGTTTTTTGAATGACTGTAATATCGAATCAGATATATTTTAATTTATTAAATTCCTTTACAGTAATCTTAATCAAATCAAAGAATTAATTAATGAGAAACTGATTATTTATATAAATATAAATATATAAAATAGTAGAATACAAGTTATTTTTCAACATGTCTTTCGATGAGGATAACAATGATATATTGAACTATATTATCTTCGAAAATTATAATCGAAGAAGGGAAGATTATGAATTAGAACGTCATATGGAAGATAATGACATCTCTCCTGAAACAAAAGGTACGTCATTATTGTTCGTGTGGAACATTTAAGAAAGTTTATTTTCATTATAAAAAGTTTTTTGTTTAATGAACGAAACACTGTAGCTCCTCCTTTAAGGTAAATTAAATTTACATATTCGACAATAGTCCTTGAATGACAAAATTATGAAAATAAAAAGGTAATTTTTGTCAATTTATAGTATAGGAACCCAGGCCTAAAATTGAAAAAGGCAGGAGCTGAAATCTAACACATCTTCTTCAGCTCCGGAGACCTAATTCATAAGATTATATGTGATACAATTTTGTATAATTTAATAACAAATAACCAAAGAACAAAGTATTTAGTTCTAAGAAAATTTCTTAATAATAAATTTAAATTATAGAATAAATGATGCCAAATATTGGAACTTAAATAAGTGCAAAGTATCCAAATAAGATCCATTATGAATATCTAAATTCGACATCACAATAAAGAAATATAGAAAATAAATTATTGTTTAAGTCCGGAAATAACTAAAGGATCCTAGAGAGACTGTCACCAATGTAAAATGTAAATACATGTAACTGTCAAACGTCAATTAAATTATGCAATATAGATTTTCATCCGGTTTTAAAATTAAGTAATTCTGACTTTTAATTCGATTTGGTAAATGAAACTGTCGCTAATCAAAAATATTGATGTATATATATCAGATTTGGAAAATCTATAATCCAGTTATAAAAACTAAAAATAAGTCAATTTATGATTATATTGACGTGAATTTATAGACGATAGAGTAGTCACAATAAGAGTATTGATTTTAGCAATGAATAAAAAACACGAGTAGTACACCGTATTTATTCTATATTTTAAATCTATATTTCTCTGACGACACCCATGGTGGTCGTGTTCGATGCACGTCCGTAATAAAAAAAATTGCTGAACTTAGTGGACTTTCTCTTAGTTATAAAATGCGAGCTCTCATGCAACAGAAATATTCATCATAATATAGTTGATAATAACTCAAAACCTTCTATAGTTTCTAGGACGATTCATCCTCGGACAATCCATATTATAAAATAGCCTAAACTAACCTACCTAACCTAACTTAAAATAACCTAACCTGACATAGTGTAATTTATAATTGGAGACGGAATTTCCAGGGACGAATATTCCGGTTACCGCTTGTACCCATTACCAGATCAAACAAGTTTAATTTCCGAAGCACTTGTCTAACTTCACTGTGCAGGCTGATAGCATTCGAGGATAAACACGAAATAATCCCTAGATTCGTATTCATTTTATCTCTGGTGTTAGGTTAGGTTAGGTAAGGTTCCCTTTTTATGTTCATGGTTTTATGGGTAAAACCTGTATCTCTCTATATAAATTGTAATATATATTAATGATTCCATGCAATTACTTCGTATTTAGCTGAATATAAAAATTATATTTATTTCTTACTGTACCGATTACGTCGATTTGTCAGAAACATGGAACTTCAATTAACTTTTAAGCTTAAATGTTTTATTTTTAGTGAAACTAAAAGTTCTTGGTGTGGATTTTCAAGCCAAACAAAACGCCAAAAGACACAAATGTAGCGAATATGAATTGATTGGAAGATCCAAAAATACGGCAATTATCCGCAGAGGAGGTTTAATGTCGTTAGAAATTGAGATGAATCAAGAAGTCGATCTCAAAAACATTCAAGAACTCACAATTTACTTAGAATTTGGTAAAATATTTTTCACATCTTTATATAATAATAATAATGTTACTGTATTGCAATTAGCATTTAAATGCAATAAATTAAAATAATTGTCAGCATAAAGTATCTAAATCACAATTCAAATAATCAGTGTCTTATTGGTCTCTAATTCCATTACCGATCTAAAACAGTTAAATTATCAATTGAAACTGAGAATCTCAGCCAGGGGTTCTTAATCTAATATAAAATATTTGATATACACCCCAATGTTTAATAAAGAATTTTATGGAGTGATCATATTTTGATTGTGTTAATTCCATTATTGACTTTAGGAAAAAATGTCCATAAAAAGACACAATGGAAAAAAGGTCTGAAGTTACTCTATAATTTTCTAATCTATCTTAACGTAGTCTATTATATTTTTGAGATGAATTCGCATCTTCTTAGTTTCATTTATGTCACGTTCTTTCTTCTATGATATGAAACCTAAATAGTTGAGAAATAACAATCGTTTCCTTTAATATTTATCTGTCTTGTGCACAGGACCGAATCCCCTCGTTAGCAAAGAAACCAAAGCCATTTTTAATTTTACTGGCAAAAAAAAATTTGACCAAGAAAAATATGACTGGGACCAAAGAGTCGTAAGTGAAGAGGGGTCAAAGGCTGTCTTAGAAGTGAGTCATAAAATAATTTATGTTCTTTTATTATAGAAATAAATTCTTATTATAGTTCTTAACTGTACTTGTTTTAATACTGTGTTGTCTTTACTCGTCCTTAGATATATGTTCCACCAGATGTCCCAGTAGGATTATGGGTGATGTCTTGCGAAACAAGAAACAGAGCTGACTCGAATGATAAGCAAATTTATCGATCATCTGATTTATTATATATTCTTTTTAATCCTTGGAACAAAGGTGGGTACAGATACTGCGAAAATATGTCTTACTCTTCATTCACCAAATTAAAAGTAATTTGTTATTGGGCATTCGACACGTCCGGGTTTAGATGGGTGAAAGCGATATTTAGAGAATTGTCACAAATTGTGGATAAAATTTTGTAAATCATCTTGTTTCATTGTTACGATCCATTTTCAAAGCTAATATGACTCGGAAGAAGAACCAACCAACCATATTTTCTGTGGTTCAAGTATATGTTTTAATGTAACTCATTTTATCAAATTTCCACCACCGGCAGCGTCATATATCAAACTAACCCACTCAGAATATTTTTGCATTTGGATAAAATGGCGAGTCGGTTTAAATATTTCTTGAAAACTGCCTCTGTGTATACAATTGTGTAACGTTTTCACGTTTCTAGAATTAATTTTTAAATAAATTTCAATTAAGCCGACTGTTGAAGTCAACATTGGAGCAACATGAAACACAGAAATATTGTGTATTGCATTTCCTCATAGAAATATTGTCACATTATTATTAGGGCCGAGTTATCTCATTCTGATTTTTTATGTTTCAGATGACGATGTCTACATGGCTGATGAGGAAAAACGACAAGAATATGTTTTGAATGACGTTGGAAAAGTAAGATTCTAAAATTGTTACCTTAACATAGTGGAAAAATTGGTTTTATTTATTTTTTATTTAATTGAAACTTTTATTTCGTAATAATTATTTTTAAATTTTAGAAAACTATGAGAACCAAAGATAAGAAAGACGCTTTGATTCGTACTCTCATCCAGTATTATTATACTAACCTGAAAATTACTTATGTTAGACATCGAAATATCGTTTAAAATTTTCCACAAATCAAAAATTACACCCTCGTTAAATAATGATAAATAATGAATTAATGTAATCAGTTTGGCAGAATACAGCTGATAATTTATTCTTCATCAGATGTGGAAAGGAGAAACTGAGGGTCAAGATTGGGTGTTCGGGCAATTTAATGATATTGTGCTTCCCACTTGTTTGCTCCTCCTTGAAAGATCTGGAATTAGTGTTGAAGAAAGGGGAAATCCGGTAACTGTGTCCAGATTCATTTCCAAAGTGGTAAGATCGTTTAACGAGTTGCAGAAATTTCACACCCTAATTTACCTAACGGAAAATTAATCGCTAAATATACAAATCCCATTATTAACCTAACTGATATGAATGAGTTTGAAAACTTAATTAAAGTTTAACCAAATCTTAATTTGAGTTTCAGTTATATTCAGCTCAAATTATAATTTTGAGTGTGTTTTAGGTAAACAGCATTAAACCTTGGTACAACGGGCTCCTTGTTGGTAATTGGTCAGATAATTACGATGACGGAACGTCTCCCACAGAATGGACTGGATCGATTAAGATTCTCGAACAATATTATAGGACCAACAAATCCGTCAAATATGGACAATGTTGGGTATTTTCCGGAGTTACGACTACAAGTAATAAAGACTTTCTTTATTTAACATTGAATTATTTGCAATTTTTTGGATCAATTGAAAACTTTAATCATCATAAAGTTTTTGGGATATTTGTTCTGTGAGAGTTACAGAATAATGTCCCCGTTCATTCCTAAAATGTTTTTATTTTAGTTGTAAAATAAAAAAAAGAGTTACAGCCATTTAAAGTTTGAATTGTTAAGAATCCAATATAAAGTCTAAAAGTTTTAATTTGGTCTATTAGCAGTAATAAAAACAAACAAATTAAAATAATTTTTTTAATGTTTTAAAATGTTTTAGTTTTTTCCAAAATAAATACGAAAAATGTATTTTATTTCACAGTATTTTTCTATACTTGAGCAAGGTATATATTTGTTGGTTAATTTGGTCGATTCCAAAATCCATCGCATTTTATTTAATTTGCTTTTAGTTTCTTAGAAAGCAAATTTCGAGGAGACTTTTTTATTTTCATTTCTTTAAAAAGAGACAAACTTATTTCGATATTAATGGAAGGAAAATTCTACGTTAAAAGATTTATTTTTATCACTTTATTTCAATTACTTTTTCGTTTAAAACGATTAAATTGACAAAATTTAAATTCATGGTCAACTATTTTTTACTTTTCTTTTTCTTTCGTCCACAAAAAGAAAACTCGTATACGTTTCAAAATAAGGATATAAATACAGAATATATATATATATTAATTGCATTCATTTAGAAACAAAGAACATTGTCGACATTATTATACATACCAATGCAAATTCGATAACATTTAAGAATCTTAAGGAGATTGAAATTAAGAATAAGAAATAGCATTTAAAATACATAGAGTTGAAAACATAAAAAATGTATCTTATTTCCAATTAAATAAATATTTGTATCTTTTATTAGCTTATCAAACTTAAGAAAAATGAGCTTAGACACAATAGTTTCAGTGATGACATTTAATACACACTCTAGAACTAAAATTTTAGCCTTCTGCTCAATATAAAGATTGTAATTTTGTTATAGTATGTAGAGCCTTGGGTCTCCCTTGTCGAAGTGTCACCAACTTGATTTCTGCTCATGACACCAATATGTCCCTCACAATTGATATATATTTGGATGAAAATGGAAAGGATGTTAAGTAAGATATAAAAAAATAACATTTTACACAAAATATATAATTAAAATAAAATAAATTTGTCTATATACGATTTAACTTTGTAATCTAAGAAAAGAATTTAATAGTATGTGTTCAGTATTTTACCAAAACCTTACGTGTGCCAAATGCATTTATATTTAATACAATTTGAAAGATTCGCATAAATAACTGTAGGAAATGTATCTTTTTATTACAAATTAAATTTAATCGAACTCTAATTTCTTGATTGAAATTTGTCAATGCAATTTTGTTCTAAAATAATAGAAACAAAATCAAGTTTTCTACTCGTGATTTCTGATACTTAACCTGTTTCTTTCCCACAGGAGAAAAGAACTTCCAGGTTATAAAGATTCCGTGTGGACATTTCACGTTTGGAATGACGTATGGATGACCAGACCAGACCTTCATTCTGGTTCAGAATATGATGGATGGCAAGCTATTGATAGCACTCCTCAGGAAGTACATGACGGTGAGTTTTGATTTCTTTCTATGGTATTACCAGAACTCACAAATATATGTGACTGATTTAAATTGTCTCTGTCAAGGAATCAGTGTATGCGGACCAGCCTCGTTAAGAGCTATACATAATGGTCAAACGCACATGAACTACGACGTCAACTTCGTTTTAGCAGAAGTCAACGCCGATATTGTTTATTGGCAGCTCGACAAAGACGCCAGTCATGGATTCAAAAAATTGTCATCGTCTAAAAAAGAGTAAATAACAATTTGTATTTTCAGTTAGATTGTATTTCAAGTTATAAAATGTGACATTATGGAATCTAAGATAGAATTTCCACAGGAGAAAAGTCATACAAATAATGTTCATACGAGAAAATGTCAAACGAAAAAATATGGAAGCAAAAAAGTTGTCCACAGAATAATATGTCAAGTACAAAATTAAATAATCAATATGTATATTTTTGTGATTTTGTTTTCAAGTAGGTTTTATCTTTCTACTCTCCTCCCCCCGTATTAATTTGATCTGATTTCCTCCCTCTCCCATTATTACAAACATTTTCATGTGTAAATTTTTTAATTTTAAGATTAAATATTATATTCTCAACAGAATCGGTCAACAATTGTTAACAAAACAGGTGGGTACTCATAGTTCAGATGGAAACCATGATAACGACAAAGAGGATTGTACGTCTGATTACAAATTTCTTGAAGGAACCCGTAATGAAAGAGCGGCTCTATACACCGCTGCTAGAAAGTGCGTTACTCAAATAATTAATTAATAAAACTTAATTTAAGAAGAATCTAGATTGCTATACTTGACGTTATTATATGGCCGATCAGTCTCTGTTACTCTTATAAGCCTTTAAATTTTATATTGAATCTAAGTTTATACGGGATTATTGTTTAATTGATTATTAACTACTGATACACTATGATGTAATTATCCCAATCTCTTTAATTTTGTAAATTTCTATTTCTATTATTTTGCCAATAAAGATTTTTCATATTTTAAAGTAATACTTTACATATGAATGCTTTAAAAATGTAATATTTTCACTATTAAAGCTTCATCCGTATTTGATGTTAACTTATATTGTAGCTTATTTAATTATTTACCATTGTTCATCATCATCATTTATTGTATACCAATATACATACAGTATAGGCTACATTAAAGGCAATATTCACCTAATTTGAGCGGTTGATTGTACATATGAAACCAATAGAAATTTTGAATTATGGTATCAAAACATTTTGTTCAGAACTCGTGCAGCACGTTTCGCATTTCGACTTCCTTCAGTCTCTGACGAAGATCTTGAGTTTTCCTTGAAAGATGTGAAGACAATTCATTTGGGACAAGACTTCGCTATTCAAGTTTCTGTCAAGGTGAGTATACGAATACCTGTTCGCTAATTGTAAAGATATCCTCTTGAAATTATTAAAAGTTGCTAAATTAAATTTGTTTCCTGATTTATAGAACACATGTCAATCGAAGAGAACTGTTCGTATGATACTAATCGCTGCTAGTGAAACCTATACTGGTAAAACGATGAACCTTATCAAAAAAGCTGAACATATGTTCGATCTCAAGAAGGGAGAAGGTAAGTAAAATGAATATAAATTAATATTATTTCGAAACGATATATTTGAAATACAAACTGTACGAATCGAAGAATTTTTATTGACTTCAAACTATTTAATATCTGAGCTCTGAGTATCGTCTGGTGATGAATATTATACGAAATCACAGTGTTAAAACCCGCTCGTGTATATTAATTAATCCATTCTTTAATTGAATTTTGGATTTATGGAAGACCTTCACGCGATAAGTTAGTTTGAGTTGAAGATTTTCAATATCACGATTATTTTCAGATTCATAAAAATGGGACTCTACAATCTATTAATCTTCAGATGGTTTGAAAGATTAAAAATGATAACTATTAAACTAAAAGTATTCTACAGTATTATTTATTTATAGAGAGACTGGCACAGCTTATTCGTATATAATATAACTATATATTATATTACTGTAGTGTTTTTCAAAACAATTTTTATATCCTTCATAAAGCTACTCGGATAGATAAGTGATATATATATATTGGATTTCAATAAATATCTATTTTAGAAAACAGAGGGTAACTAAGGTAAACTAAAGAAATGATGGGTGACTATGAATATTAATATTTAATAATGTAGGTTAGTTTAGGTTCGGATAGGTTAAGATGAGTTAGGATAGGTTAGAATTGTTTTGGATAGGGTTCACTGAAATAGTAAACAAACTGTGGGGCCGAATGCCCCACTAAGCGCTCCATAAGAGCTAGCAAGATATGCCGTCCGTAGGACGACTATTCTGCTAGTTAATCTATAAACGTATATTGTGTGTACTATATAAAGCCAAACCTCTATCACTCTTTCTGAATGACCAAGTCAGAAATGTTATTCACCAGTAGGCAACCTTCAATTTCTATACGAAGTTTCTAGTTATTTTTAATATGAATAACATTTATAAGTATATAATTATTTTGCTTTGTGGGAAGCCCCGCATGTTTGACACACATGCTCTATATATAGAGCTTTTAATTCTTCATCACAGATATGGCCTCTCCAGACTTTACTGAGAATTATGATTATTTTGTTTGAGTAAGAAAATTGTTTGTGACTTGCAGAAGGTGTCTTCACTTCGCCCGTGACTTATAATGAATATTTTGACAATTTGGTTGCATTTGGCATCGTCAAGTTGCGGGCCATCGCTACCGTTAAAGAAACTGCACAGACTTGGATTCAAGAGGACACATTTCAAATGATTAAACCTACCATGAATATTAAGGTAATAATAGTCATTCAATAACATTATTTAATTGTTTATTTTCGTTGTGGTATATACAGACGTATACTTTATATCGTCCATGCAATCTTTCGTCTGAATACCGGATCTAATTTCAATTGTTACAAAAAATAGAATCATTATGATATTTATACGCTATTCTGATTATATTTTCCCCTAAATCTTCTGTTTAGGAACAGTTTTATGCAGTTTTGCATCTATTAATCGGAACTTTCAACTTCGTCATCATCAACATAACTCTATATATTCTGGGTGGAATAAACGAGAATATTAACATCATTTTATTTTTTCAGTAATTCAACTTTTTCCGAAATAAATATTAATTGATTGATTAAGCTTAATTTAGCGTATTTTTAATTAGATTTTAGACGATGCTGTAGTGAAAAGGGCTTTACCAGTCCGGTTCTCCTTCAAAAATCCTTTGGATAGGATTCTCAGATATTGCGTGCTCAATATTGAAGGACTAGGACTGACCAGGCCAAGAAGGCTTCGCTTGGAGTAAGTTTAGAGGATTCTTTTATTAATTAATAATTTCTACGATTTTCTACATTTTTAATGCTTCAAAAAGTTAACATTGCAGTCTTAGCCAAGAATTGAACCATTAATCTTTTAAATGTTTTTCAAAAGTGAATATTTATTTCCTGATCTTTCATATTTTTCAAAAATTGTTGATTATCAAATATTTTAAAATGAACATATTATAAACATATTTACACTTTATTATCAAAATGATGAAAGCTTCAATTTATTGGATCGTTATCAGGGCTGTTACTGATGTTCTTATCAAGTTATCTACGTGTACATAAAGTATAACATAACGTAATGATTTTTAGAGATAAAACTAAAAATAGATAACTTGCACTAATTATAAAAGGGATGGCTCTCTCCATTATTTGCCACGTGTTATATACTGTACTGTATTAGCTTTTATTTGTTTTAATATTTTAATTTTCAA
>JAJNBT010361293.1:0-10162 GCA_028455955.1 Notopais sp. p TS-2021 | reverse complement strand
AAAAATATACATCCCGCCTTAATTTTCAAAGTAGAACAACTTACTGATGGAAACTTTGAAAATTGTTGTGACAAATAAACTATAACTGCACCTTACGTGGAAGTATCCAGAATATATAAAAGACAAGCTAATTGCCATCAGTAACTAACTATTAAACAACGAAAGATTTAATAAAATATGAATTTTTAAAATATTTTTTAAATTGTTTTTGTTTTGGAAAGTTTTGTATCAAATTATAAAAAAATTTGAGAATATTTGATAATTATATTTTTTTAAAACCTTTCATAGTGATAGCATTTTTATGATTATCAAAGTATTCAGTTAGCAGGCATGTATACTATCACAGAAAGAATGAACATTATATTCAATTGTTTAATCTTGAGAACAGTGAATCCATAAAACTATGGTTTGACACTATAAATTAGTACAGATTTACTACGGTACTGAAGCAAGTTATATAATTATGAACTAGGAATCAATATTCGATTATAATATCCTTAAGTTTCCTCTCTTATTATATATTTCCTGATATTATATATGAGGTCCGTGATCTTCAATAGATCCCGTAGTTCCATCTATCACCTTTGATGTATTTTAATGCCTATCATTAAACATTATTCAAATATGTTTAATATATATTTGTCGCTAAAAATAATCAAATTTTACAACAAAACTCTCTAAGGAGTGACTGTCATCAAATATTTATATTAAATAACAGTTGAATGGTTGTCAAAAGTTGCCAGTCGACCGCAAAGTTGTGCTTATAATGGAGAAAACGAGAGAAACGAGCAGGAATTGAACTTTTCGAGTAAATGGAATAAGACTAAAAGTTATTAAATATTAAATGCACGAGTAATTTTGACCTCTCTGGCAATCTATCATTTGGACTATAATTCCTTACTCTAATAATAAAACTGCCGAATGGATTGAAAATATGTATTTTTTTCGTTTAAACTTCGTAAGACCGTCTGGTTCTTTCTTCAATAAAATGAGAAATAACAAAAAAAAAGAGCATTTCAGATTAAAATATTCGATCGGTTCTTAAGTATTAAAACCAGGTTTTTAAAACCGGTTTTTATTTTAAAAAGTACTGCAGTGCCGTTCTAATAATCATAGTTATTTAGTAATTCAATTGTATGATAATATTTCTATAGGCATTTTTCTATTATGAAAATTGTCGAACACCGATACCGATATTTTTAATTTTACCGATACATACCGATCAAATTTATCGAATTAACAAGAAAATAATACTAGACTCGATTATCCGATAACGCAAGAATGCGCCTGTTGCCGTCGAAAATAAATTAGCGAACGATATAATGGTGCGCACTTTTACAAACTAATAAACGCATTGTGGACTTTTATGGCTCTGAAGCATGGCCATTCATTCCGGTGGCCAATAGAAGTAATTTTTGCATTTTTATGACTCACTTTTATGACTGCAAACGATATTATTAGCCACTTTCATAGAAGTCCGATGTTTAGGACTCCCAGTAGGGTTATGATAGGCACCGATGCAAACGATATAGGTATCGTCCATTGCCGGTAGCCAGAACTCACGTTTCAGGCATATAGAAACACAACAACTCTCGTAATAGGTAAAAAGAAATCTTTCAATATCCTAGTTTTAATACATGTATTTATAAAACGTATTTGGTTGTGCTATATTCGTGGAGTTCGCAAAGGCACTGTGCACTTTTCTAATTGTATTCCACGTTAATAAAAATATAAATGCATAGTGACTTCCGAACACACTATTTAACCGATCTCTATTGGAATAAGAATCGCTTACTCGAAGGATTTGCTTCCCATTGGTGGGTGTCAAAAATTGAACTCATTCTATTGGTGCGGAACATTTTTGAAAACTTGATCCCGATACGGATATACAGTGTACGGTTCACACCAAAATACATCCATTATTTTTAATCGACTTTGAATTATATTTCGATTTTACCTTTGCAGAATTTCTCCCTCAAGAAGAAATTGAATTATCGGCATCGAGGCGAATATTTAATCCACTAAACGACAGGTATCGAGTTCCTTCAAAGGATTTTCTCGACAAACTTCATTCAGATCCGAGAAAGTTACACGGATCATCATAAATTTGTTTCAATGTATTTGTCAATGGCAAAGGAGTTAGAGATTTGTGGATGGAGTTTAATCATAAAAAGCTTCACACTCCTCCGACTTTACTTAATAATTATAAAATATAGATTAAAATTTATCCCAGGACTTCAATTTTAATCGAATTATTAAAAGAAACATCGTAAAATATTATAAAAAACAAATTTCAAACGTAATAATCTTATTAAACTCGTACACAATTCGCAGTTGGAGTTAGATAAATGAGAAAGCTGGAGTCTCTTAAATTTTCGTATAGGAGCTCCAGGAATCAAATAGGAACCAAATTTATGTAACGCAATTTATTTATTTTTGATTCAAAATCAAATTTTAACAATTAAATTTTAAATACTTTTATCCAACGTTATTTTGAGTCAATAGACGTATTTTCGTATGTATTATAAAACCGATTTAGATCGGAATAAGAAGCGCTTTATTTAGGAAATCGACTGTGATTGGTGTTCATCGGCGGTTGAAGGTTTTCAATTGGTTGACAATATTTTAGACATCTATTTAGATACAGATCGGATTTATATTGCACAAGAAAATACGCCTCTTGTTTTAATTCAGCGTCTTCGTGGATTGAGAAATGTCGTTTTTCTTTTAATTTAAAATAATCGAAAATGTATAAATTCAATTAACGAAAGCAATTTTGATCGAATTTTGCTTTGAAATCAATTAAATGCTCCTATCACAATCCTTATAATGAATAATCCTGCTTGAATGACCCTTGATATCAAATTACGTATGACCTTACTTTAGGGTTCTAGGTTTATATTCAACAAATAATATATCCTACCTAGAACAATAATCCCCCAATACAATATTCATGAGTAGGGGGAAGGTTATCAACTGATAGTAAAATAATAATGAAATAACCACCAATATAATCCAACCAAAGCTAACCTGTCCCAACCTAACCTCCTATATAACTTTTCTTCCTTCGAAATATTGTATTCAGTGAGATATTGTCCAAGTGGAATATTGTCCGAAATAGAATATTGTCTTGATTTTAATGGAATTATTTAGTTTCAAAAAAATAAAATTTAAATTCATATATTGTTAATATAAAGAATGCTTTTTTGACAAAAAAGTATTACCATTTATATATATATATATAAGGTCTTAGTTTTAAAATATATCATGACAATCCCATTGGAAAGAACAAGGACTTATCTGCCACACATATATCAGTTTTCGATTAAAAACTATGGGATAGTTTAATTCATTTAATTAAGATAGTCCATGTACTAATTGTTTACTCTATAAAGCCTATACCTTCTTTCTTTATTATGTTATTAAAGAATAATTATAATCTAAATTAAATTCCAATAAGTAATGACTAGTTTTGTTAGTCACTATCGAATTCTCAACTTTTCTAAAAAATCAATAAAAATATTGGCAACAATATATAATTGAGTTGTATAAATTATCAATCTATTCTGGTACAAGAAGAACAATATTACAGATAGACTTTTATTAGTCATCGATTGTAATATGATTTTTGGAAATAGCCTAATTGAAAATACGTGTTTTCTCCTGTATTATATAATAAGGTCAAATGTCAGATATTCATTTAAGCAAGAATTGTCGTTTGGAAATTGAACACATTTTTTATTACTGACAATTACAGTTTTCTAAATTCCTGACCTAAAAGACTGTCAGTAAATTGTATAAACGCATTAAGACAGTAAGAAGATAGGTCACAAAGGAAACCTGAACACGTTTGAAAAGAAGTCGTATGGCTTACATTAAAAAAATTGACAGACTTAAAATATAGAAGAATTTTCTGGACATATAGAAAGAGTTTTTGCTCCTCATTTACTTTTTTTTCATTGAAAAGTGAAGAAAAGAAGCTAAGTTGTGGCGAAAATATGATTCTCTCGCCACATGTGGGGATGTTTGAGCGCCACAAGTTTCCGCTAGCAAATAAAAACTAGATTCCGAAGAGACTTCTATTGTCAAAGATATTCTACAGGAAAGATAAGAAAGACCTCTCAGGCATTTTAGTGCATCGCTCACAATATGATTCGGCCCTTTCGCTGCAACTGGGAAATTTCCAAATATTTCTCGAGAAATTTTTGAAATTTTGACATTTGATTAAAATTCAAGTCGAAAAACGAATAAAAATAAAAAATTTCAATATCTTTCGAATTATTTAAAAATATTTATATTTCATCATATAATATATCGTCCAATAGGTTAAATTAACACTATTTAATTAGATAGGACATAAATGTAAGACAATAACAGTTACAGACGTTATCGAACTACAATATTTGTTAATGAATATTGTAATTCACTCTCAATAATTATTGTTCTATTCTAGGAACCAAATTAATACAAACTCAATTCAAACCAACAGTGAATAGTTTTGAAATCAATATAAACGAAATGAATACTAACTCAATTCAAACGAATACTAAATATTGAATATTATATTCTGTTTCATTGTTAAAAGACCAAATTCGACAAGTTGGTGAATTTTCTAAAAAGTATTCTATAATATTTTAATGTAAAGTAGTCTCATAACTGTCGCCCGCTGGTTTTATTGTCTCAATCCACACAAACGTGGAGCCCGCGAGCAATAAAAGAAATGCTTTAATGGCACATCAATAGAAGTAAAAAAGGAAGTTTGAATTGTAGTGCAACAACTTTCGGAATAGATGACCTGAAACAAAAGCATTTAGACCATTTCACAATTTATCACATCCTCTGATGAAGGCCAAGTCATTTGCCAATTTTTGATATTTTTCAAACGTATTATCATCGATTTGAACCGTAATTATTTATATTTACCGATATCATTCCTCGTTGGACTCATTTTACAGACATCTTCCTGGAATAATTAGAATCCAGAACGTAAATTTCCATCTTCAGACGTGTTTTACAATTGGAATGATGATATGAAACGTGACTTGGCGCAATAGTAGTCTGGCGTCCCCTCACCTCTATGGCCTTTTATCAATAATGCGCCAGATTTTAGATCTGGCCTTAATACTTGTTTAGAGATACTGCTTCAATACACTCTCATTAGTACTTCCAAGCTCCTTTATAATTATCAGAATTTATACCAATGATAATAAGAGATTCCTTATTTAATTTGTTCTATTTAAAAACATTTAAAATTATTTCGTATTAATTAATTTTTAATTGATATATTAAATTAATATATTTAATTACACTATTTTTATCATTGATACGAATCTATTTATTAAAATAAATTGTTAAAAGAGAGACCGAGCTTACTTACCACGACTGCAATAAATCGGCAAGCAGCGTTTTCACAGCCGATACATCACGGCCAATGAGTTAGAGTACAATGGTGTTTGATAAATTCCGACCGATGATATCATATGTATCGGCTCGGTAATTCCAAACATCGGTTAATAATGGCAGCCGGATTGGGAACTACAATTCGTGCTTCTTTATTCGCCAGAAAGAACTCTATCGGTTTTCAAATGTAAGTTCTAAAGTCTTATCAGCAGTTATTGAAATTGAACTATTTTCAACCTTTTGCTAGCTCGTTTTTAGGTTCAAATTTGAATATCACTGGATTCGTTTTTGAGTAAACCAGCAGAGATTTATGTATTCCAGTCTAATATATTTTTGACATTTACGTTGACTTCTAAATTATCTACCAAAATCGTCTTCGGTCTAATTTCAGATGTTGGAGGGTTCTTGTTAGTACTTTTAAACCACACAAAAATAATCAAAATTAGCTTCGAAAACCATTAGGACTTTAGTATTTACAAATATATCCATGAATCGACTATTTATGGAAAAGGTGCAGTTGGATCGTAGATAAAGATTCCAAACCTCAAATAGAACCGAAGATTTACGAGCACTCAATCTAAATGTTAAGACTTGTTTAACAATGAAAGATTCCAATGATAGCTATGTAGCATCGATGCCAAAGATCCCATAAAGTACATCTCCTTAAATCATGTTTTTGATATGAATACAAAGAGATAAATCCGACTGAACGTGACCAACCCACACAAATTTTTATTTGAAATCTTGTGTATCTATTTTTGATTTCGATAGTTTACAAAAATGTCTTGAAATATTTATAATTTAATGATAAGTTTAATCAATCATTTCAAAAATAAATTATGATAATATTACACCCTGATGATGCAAGCAGAGGTATCGAAACGTGTTGGTTAATGTAACAAATATTTGTACTGTTCTTCCTATGATCTTTTATATTAAAATGTAACCTTCACCAATATTTATTTCCTTCAGTGCCACCTCATATCTCTTACCCACCGGATGACGTCACTACTGACGAAGGTAATAATGTCACCCTCGAATGCGAAGCGACTGGGGATCCAGAACCTCGTATCACTTGGAGAAAGGAAGACGGTACGAAGCTATTCAGTAACGGAACTTCAGGTAAGTCGGATTTTTTTTTATTACTTTATATATAGTTAGGTTCCAGAACTATTCGTCCCCGGCCAAATCCGTTCCGTATTAAAAATTATCCTGAACAAGCCTAACCTAACTTAACCAAGCCTAACCTAACCTAACCTAACATAAAGTAACTTAAACTAACCTAAACTTATCTAACCTAACCTAACCAAACGAACATTCCGGTTATTATATATGTAATAGGCATTTCATATAGTGCGATAATCTTTTTTTAATGTAATATAATATATGTAATAGTCTTTTGGCGATTATTAATAAACTGATTCTATAATCAACCAAGATTCACTTCGTCAATAAACAGCTTGATTATCCAGATTCCAGACTTGGTCAACAAGTGAAAAAGGGCGTCTATAATATATCCTATCTTGTCTTGAGTTGAGTTATGACAGATTATCTTCTTCATCTCACGCTGTTTTCAGAATTTCTAAAAGTTCACCTTTACTTTTAAAGCTTTACTTTCATCAGTTCAAAATACTTTTAGAATAAATAATTATTTTTAATGTTGACGACAAACAAGAAATATATTTAAATAAATAAACAAACTAATTTATTATTATTTTGATGACAAAATAAATATAGAAAATTAATGATGACGTCATTATTAACTGATTTGTTTTCTATTGTAACAATTATTATGATGTCAAAGGGGGAGAGATCA
Organism: Notopais sp. p TS-2021; assembly: GCA_028455955.1. Classification (NCBI taxonomy): domain Eukaryota; kingdom Metazoa; phylum Arthropoda; class Malacostraca; order Isopoda; family Munnopsidae; genus Notopais; species Notopais sp. p TS-2021. The sequence continues at coordinate 2,946 of JAJNBT010361293.1, read as the reverse complement.
TATAATAGATGTATTAAAAACTGACAAGCATCCAGAGTACATTACCTGATTGCTCTCAAACCGTAATGCAATAAAAAAAACTCCATTTCTAGTTCGTGTTAATACTCATAGAGGGAGAATTTGCGTTACTTGAATTATAACATCATTTCTACCGGACAAGAAACAGAAATTAAAATTTGCCAGATCTTTCCCAATATTTATGAAAAATAACCTTGTTTGGTGCGGTTGCCAGGTTTGTACTTTTATCTTGGTATAAAATGAATTTGTAATTCCATTTTTATAATATTTTAAAAGGGACAGATTTGACAACATTCTTGTATAGATAATAATTATTGTTTGATAATCAACAATGAGATTTCTATTTTTGTGGATTGTCAGGATCATCTCTGCGATAATTTTTTGAAGTTCAATTTGCCCTAATAAAGTAGATTTATTTGAGAGTGAATGAGAAGAGACTTGAAGAGACTCGAACCCTAGACCCTCAAGTGCAGAGTTAAACATGCTAAGCACTGCGCAATCACATATTGTTGGTGATCAGATGAGGCTGAATTAGATAAATAAGATTAAATTGGTTGAGATTAGATGCTGTCTGATTAGATGACATTTTATTAGTCGAGACAGATTATATGGAGTTTCATTATGAGTCTTGAGGTTCCATAATCTACTCCAGACTCCAGGTTATTAGGTAAGGTTAGGTTTCTATACGATTTTTTTATTTTCTCCTTTATTTTAATAAAATCGCGAATGTCAATTCCATTTACGGTATAATCGACCATTGCACAGTAATGCAGATTCCAAAAAACACGGACATAATTCAAAAAACACACTGACATAAGTCAAAAAATTTATGATCATATAATCCAAAGAAATTTTTTATGGTGTATTATGAAGTATTGGAGCATTAGAAAATATCTCCTATTTTTGTCTAAATATTTTATTTTTTTCCCATTATAGGTTATAAAGTAGACCGGTAGAAAAATAGTCAAATTTCTCTATTATTTACAAAAATCACTTTTGTCATTTGAATATTTAAATTAATATTTTTTAATTTATAATGATTATTTTACACGATAAGCGATCTTCACTATGTCGGGAAAAGATAAAAAATTAATTGAGTTTGGGATTTTTGTTAATTTAAATTAGGCCTATTTAAAAGAAAAGGTATATTTTTTAAACAACATTCTTTAAATTTCCATACAAAAAATAATCTTCCTGATTCTTCGCTGATTTCTTTTTTATTATTTACATAAATATGTCTAGTAAACAGAAAAAAAATTATATCTGCTACTTTTTGCTCCATTTGAGTTATATACAATTTAATAAACAGTATCATTTCCGAAAATATTGATGCACAGCTATATGGCGCATATAATAAAACATTTCATAAATGTGGACTCCTGATATGATTTTCCAGAAATTTGTATATCAAGAAGAACAAATATATGAAAAAATAAAAGAATTATTGAAGAATTGAATGATTTTTTCAAGCATGATTTCCAGGATCTGAAACTCTTTATTTTAGAATACTATGGCACAAATGGGTCATTGAAATATAGCTATGCATCAATATTTTCGTAAATTATAAGAGGCAAATCGACAAACCATTAAAATGGTGTTTCTCTATATAAATTTGATTTTTCTGAGAATTATTTCTGAACGTATTAGAATTTTACAAGTTTACAGAAACATAAAATTGTCGATAAAATACCTATCGGTAAATTAACCGAATCTATTTGTCGACCAACTGATATTCGGTTAAATTAAATTATATAGTGAAACATGGGTTGTGTTCACCGTAGATTTCTCCAATTATGTCCTTTTTAAATTTTTCACCATATTGTTTAATAAAAAAAATACCGGTACTCTACTTTATATTTATATTTTTAAGCATCTAAACTACATTAAGAACGAAATAACATTCGGAAATCTCGTTGAAAATATTCATTGCTTTATCAAATCTACTTAGGTGGGGAGCACGCCCCCTTATGGAAACTCTACAAAAAATCTTCGCCGAATCAAAAAAAAATACAAATTTATTCAAATTATTTTTATTTCTCACGCTCATGAAGACCAATAATTAACAATTCTTGATCGTCTAAGTGTTTTAATATAATCATAACAAAAAATTAACATTGCTGAGTCTCTGTTACTCCCAATAGGCTTGGCATTATTATGTTATACTTAGATAGGATTACTGGCATCATAACAACAATCTATACTGATATTTAATTTATAAATCTAAATCCTTACAGTATTTATTAATTATGTAGTATAACAATATTTTTTATCAATAAATCATTTCTCATTTGGTACATCATGTAATATAATAATTTATATTAGTCACAAATAAATAAATACCGCAAAACCTGAATTAGTTTAATATGATTCGATGTTCCTTCTAATGTTAATTGACACTGCAAGTACTAGTGCTAACCAGAGAAGAGAATTAGTCTTGAAACAAGGTTACATTTAAAAAAAGCACAAAGTTAGCGTCATCTTTTAAAAAATAAACTCCAATCCTGTTTTATAATCTTTGTTAACTTTTGACTCTTTTGGGTCACAACAAGAAAAATAGTTCGGTTCGTCTCTTAATAAAAAAGAATAACTTTTTTCCAACCCACTTTAGTTGTCAGTCTCAAGTTATTGCAGATTTCTTATTACTGTTTCAATAATAAAATTGTAAATTTACCTTCAGTACGTGAAATCAAACTCAAAATAGTACAAATTGCGGCTGTCGATAATTCAACGAAGTTGTTTTGTTCTCAGAATGGACTTCAGGGGCGCTATCCTTGGCAGAAATCACGAAGGAAGACTCCGGTGCATATCTTTGTGTGGCTTCTAATGGCGTCCCACCCGCTGTGTCAGCTAGAGTTCAAATATTTGTTAATTGTAAGTACCAAAAATTATTTATTTACTCATGTGTGTCTATGTGTTTGTATGTGTATG
>JAJNBT010360136.1:0-14766 GCA_028455955.1 Notopais sp. p TS-2021 | reverse complement strand
TTTTTTTTTTTTAAATGCTGTAGTAATAGCCTTGACAATATTTTCTAAATTTTCCATTTAAAAATTTTTATCTTTTAACAATTTTCTATTCAGTCAATATAATAGAATCACACACAATAAATTCAAGCTAAATGGATCTTTTTTAGAATTCTCCTGATTTTTAGTGTAGACACAAAACGATGTAATAGGACCTTAGAGAGAATCTAGGTCAATGATTTTGAACCTGTGTGTCCCAATGGTCTGCTACGTCGCAACAGAAAATGAAATGAATATAATATTTAAATAATGAAATAACCGTCGCCTATAATGTAAGAAAACGTTTAGTATTTACTTTTGGATTTAAAAATTGCTTTCAGCAAACGTTTTCAGATGTTCTTATATATTAACTTCGACTATACCCCGTAAAAGCATGTGGCGAAAGAGTATGTGTTTAAAAAGAGCACATACATTACTCAAACCTAACTCATGCTCTTTTATGATATGCTCTTTAGTCCAAAAACCGTTAACTTCATGACGTTCTGAAACGCAATTATATTTGTTGTTCGCTTAAAGTAAAATGCGTATTTGTTATTATAAATATTTATTCCTGGATTACTGAATCTCGATTTTAAGTACGATATTATATCCCATAATATATTCTACCTCTAAAGTATATCGCGAACAATAAAAGGTTGAGTACCACTGATCTAGATAAAATTAGCAAAGGGAAGACTTGGGCCGAACGCGAAGAATAATCTAAGTACGTTCTTCGACGAGAGAAATAATAACATTCGATCGATGGCGGGAATGTTGTATGATTTGTAAACAATCTATTTTAAAAATAATATGTATTCAAAAATATATTCGGCCAAAAAATGTGACAGATTTGACTGCTAATTTTGATTGATGCTACATTATTATTTGTTCTTTATATCATATAAAATATTTGTCCAACAACATCTTTAAAATATATTAAACTGCATCGAAATTATTATTGTCTCTAGCGAATTGATATATATTTTCTTGTGTATAGCTAATGCAAAGAGCGAGTATATAAAGACGACCAAGTCCTATAATAATACCATGGGGAAAAAATTTCATAGAAGATCTGAACAATATAGGTTTGTGGCAACAGACTAATTCTTTTTTTAATTTGCGATAAACTTTTATGAGTCTTAGGAACATTGTTTGCGTTTTCGTGTTTTTCTGAATTTTAGTTACTGTATGTTCCTACAGAGTTTCTTAAAAACAAATGCTGTGGTATACAAATTCATGATAGGAGCTATTGATATATATATATATACCTAGTTTTATTATTGTAATGTTTATTTCTATATAATAATCAGCAGTTGAATATGGAATGTCGTCAAAATTGTGCCTGATGATAAATGAAGAGGGTTCTTAATTAAAAAAATGCCAGCAAAATTCAGAAGAACTACTCGCTGCTATTCTTAATTTTCACACAATCGTATAGAATGTTTTTTACATAATACTGTATAAATAAAAAACACAAAATATACGTATTTAGCGAAGCATTTCATGGGATTTAATGACACTATATTTAACAAAGAATAATTAAATTTAAACTAAACACAAATAATTAAACCATGATATATCATTAGGTAGATTAAAACTTAAATTAACCGAATATGAGTTTGTTTTTATACGATCGTCACAAAAAATATGATTATTTTAATAAAACGGACTTTTCATCAAATTCCATGTATAGAGTTAATTAATTGTTGCGAATAAAACACCAAATAAAAAACAGCTGTGACAAAATTGCCTGAAGCTGATACTCTTTAAATAGCTCCCTTTTAGTAAGTGCTCATAAACTAACTGTGATGTTTTAAAGTTTCGAAATAAATTATTTCTGCTTGTATAGATCACATAAACTGCTCCAAGCTTGTTTGATGTTATATACAGTATCTAGTATACAGTCGGTCAAGTTCGGCACCAGTCTAGAACATCTAGCGCTATGGTTTTATTTACAAGGTAAATTTATTATTTAAATTGATGTCAATGTTTTTCTTGTATAGTTTTACTTGAATTTTTTTCAAGTTCTAAAACATTTTTTCAATTTCAAAGAACTTGAAAAGATTCAATTAAAATTGTCAAAGAAAAACTTGGACATCGATTTTAGAAAGAAATGAATTAAAATTAATATGATGCGAAACTAGACTGGTACATTTATTATCATGTGGTATAATGTCTCTTGGAGTACAGTAATGATTCTCATTGCACCATTTACCTATAGCCTTATTAAAATATTACTTAGATTTAAATTTTTTTATTAATATAACAACCTCAAATACTGTCCATGACACTTTCCTGATGCTCATAGATTCAAATAACCACCGAATTTAAAAGTCCTGATTTCGTCGTTCGGAAATTAAAATAATTAAATAATATTTTTAATTCGTTAAGATAAAATATTATCCATTAGCTACTGTAATATGCAAACGGAGAAATTTCTCGATTTCCAAAATATCTAACTTCAGTTAATTGCACATATTCGTAGGGCATAATAAAATGAAAAATTGTATAACAATTTGTTGAAAAATTTGTTAAATTATTTTTTATTTATATATTTTTTTATTTTACAAATTGTATAGTTACAGGCATATAACAAGTGAATGATGGCTTCAATGCATACATTATAATACATAACAATGGAAATATTGAAAAGAATTTACACTAACGGTACCTAATTTAGAAAGTAGTATCCGAGATTTCTAAAGGTAATTACTACTTAATTTTGATAGATCCTTTTTATTTTAATTATGAATTCAGTCTATAAATTTGTTCCCTTTTTCATTATGTAATATTGCATTCCATATTGCCTTCTTCATTACGTAATATCATTTAACATAATTTCATTTTAATTACGTAATATTATTGAACGAAATCATTTTTCAATACGTAATATTATGTATCCTAATTACCTTTACAATACCTAACATTATTAAACCTAATTCCTTTTGCAATGCGAAATTCACGCTACGTAATTCCCTTTTCAATACTTAATATTAATAAAAATAACTCATTTTTCAATACGTAATTCAATCTACGTAATCCCTTTTTACTACGTAATATTATTTAACCTAATTTCTCTTTCAATGCGTATTATTATTTAACCTAATTCCTCTTTCAATACGTATTATTTTATTTATCATATTCTCCATTTGCAATACCTTACAGTATTTAACGTAACCCCTTTTTCTATACGCAATTCCCGTTTTAATACATAATATTATAAAACATAATTCCTTTTTCAATATGTAATATTATTTAACGTAATTCCCTTTTTATAACGTTATATTATGTAACGAAATTCCTTTTTCCAATAAAATATAATTAAATAGTAGTCGTATTTTCGAGAGCACTACAGAACCGATCTAGATCGAGATATCCTAGTCAAAAATATTCTCCACCAATAAAATGCCTTTTAATTTTGATGACCACCAATAAAAATCGATTAAGTCGTTAAAGCGATCCTTATTCCGATGTAGATAGAGTATATAAAGCACACTAAAATATGTCCAATGTCAGTAGAAGCCTAGTAGATCAAGTTGAAAGAATCGAAACTCATCCACTTTATTTGACGTCGAAAAGTGTCAAATATGGAAAATATTAAATCTTCCACTTCTGGCTCACCTATTTCTAGTGCGACGCCGAATTATTCATGTTTCCTTGAGGTTTTTGAGGAAATCACCAGCAGTAATTTGTACAATTAAGACTGCAACATTTTTCAATAATTATGTTCCAATTAGGAATATTTTCTTCCTGTAATGCTCGAATTAAAATCTTCTTATCCTCATTTAGTCTCATATTTATGGATCTGAAATATGAAAGAAAGAAAATTTGTTTTAAGTTTATGATAAAACATTTACAATCAAAGTTGTCATTATCTTTTTGAAGGTGAAAATTATATATAAAGTAGTTTGAAAAATAAATAATTCCAAAAATTATTATAATAAAATGTAAAGAAAACGAAGTATTTTATTTAATAAAAAATTTTGTACCGTTGTTTCTGGTACATTCAAAATTGTTCAGTTTATTTATGGTATTAGCATGGTACTGACTTTGTTTCTCATTTATTAATTATAAATATACAAATATAAATATTTAACACGTGAATAGCTAGAATAAATATATATATTATTATAATAAACTCTTAAGCTAAAAATATTCAGCGTTTATTAAATGTTTCTTTTGCTATATATACGCATTATACTTAAATTATTTGTATATATATTTAATTCGATGCTTTAGTATTAAACTCTATTTGTTCAAATTTTATATAAATATTGAAATATAATTCGAAGCATCAGTTTTTCTATCATAAACTCGTATAATTTATCGTTAAGAATCAAAAATTCTGCTATAGCAAACACTATTTGAAAATTTATGACATTCATTTAATTTTCGAAAAATCCTTTCTAAATGGAAAGTAATAAAACTCCTATAACTCACAACTCTCTAAATTATTCCACTCCCAGTTCTTTTTTTATAACCAATTTTTTTTATAGATGATTCGACATAGCTTTCAACCTCTATAGAGTGATGAATTCGTATCAGGCATTTTTCTCGCGATTTAAACACACGTAAAATGAATTTTATTTTATAAGACTTTAAAACTCTGTTAAAAAACAGTTTCCATTTAACCAGAATAGGAAGCTTTTATTTAAATTAGGAATAGTCTTTTGGAAATCGATGTAATTTTCTGACTTTAGTATGTGCAAGATTCACTTTATAGGAGTATTGAAGAATTTAAAGGATTTAAATCTGAATGTCTTCAATTTCTGTTGGACACCTAAGGGAATTGGTTCATTTTGTTGAACTTGATTCGGACTAAATTATATAGTCAATTCAAAACTATAGTCTTATACATTCAAAATCATTATTTTATATCAACAGAAACATTTTTTCATTAACTGTCATTTGGTGCCAATAAATATAGACAAGATTTTATGCAAGAATAATATTTCTTAGAAAAACAATACTGTAATAATAAATGAAGCAAATTCTTCTTAATTGCTGTTTTAAAATTGAAGAAACATAAGATAAAATTAGTAAGTATTTAATTATCTTCATAGCTTAAATACATTGGAAGACGGTATCATGATTTACGACTAGTGACCATTTATTGTTCCGCATATTATTTTTTTCAAAATTGCGCACAGCTAAATAAATTCAGAGTTAATTCTATTCACTACTGTTAATTACTTTCAAATATTGTTCTCAATTAAAAAGTCCTATAAATAAATTAATATAATAATATAATATTAAGTAGAATGTGTATCCAATATATATTTAATGGATGTTTAATTCATTAAATAAGTTTTCTACTCAAAAATTGATGGAAAAGTAGATTTAACACGGTGACAGAATGTCGTTACAACTTCTAGCAAATTTTAATTTGAATATCTAATGTACTGTGAATTTTCGTCAATGAAAAATGAAAATGGAACGTGCTATAAATATATGCAAATTTAATTTCAAAATTATAAATTCATTACTGGTAGTTAAGTTACTACATTATTGTACTTTAAAGTTACGTTCGGAAAAAGTTGTGTCAAATACATATGTTTAGTTATTACATTATATCAGGAGTAGATAGAGATAGAAACTTTGTCCTATGTAAAGAAATATTTACATAACGTACAATGTGCTTGTAATTTCAAATATTATAATTAATATATATATATACTGAGAACAAATCGATAAATGGAAAGTCATAATACTGTAAGTACTTCAAAATATTTAATAATTATTACAATAGTTGAATATTGTTAAATATTTATAGTTGCATTCTTTCAAATATTGACAATTGTCCTAATTCAAATATTGACAATAGTTCTGTTCCTTTATATATATCATAAAGATCAATCGACCATGAACCCTTTCAAAATATTAATTGTTTTTCTTCCACGATGTACATAAATTTTCTGCTCTGATTGAACCTTTATGTTCAAAATACTGTACGAAAATAATATTAATATAAGCGTAAGATTCCTTTAATTATTTTTTTAATTTAAGTTCAGCTATTAACTTTTTCTCTTAAGTTATGGTTTAATGTATACAACTCCTACTTATATATTTTTAACTATTGTAATTCTAATTTCTAATAAAATATTACATATTTCTTCAGCTGTAAATTTCTTATATTTGGCAACATTACATTTGAGTGATATTCGTGTCTTTTGTATCCTTCTATTTGTCCTGAAATTGAACTTCGCTAGGAACGGAATCTTACATGAATTATATTATTCATAACTAGATACCGAGTACGAGCCCATATAACTAGTTGCAAAAGAAGAAATTTACACATTTTTATCTCATTTTTAATAACTTAATTTTTAGAATATACAATTCTATACTGCCTCAAATAATTATGGAATCTTGTATTTAATCAATATGTTAGCATTATATATTGTAAAATATAGAAATGAGTCGTAATTCAAAATACTTTATTTAATGTATTTAATTATAATTAATTAAAGGTTTGATGCTGATAACCTGATCAATGGGTTAATCAAGTTAATCATATTGACTATTCATTATTCATGTTTAAAATAGTACAATAGGCGTATTTTCCTATGACCTAAAAAACCTCTCTGGATCGGAATAGCTTAGTCTAAACTATTCTCCACCAATAGAATGCTTTCAATTTGTAACAACCGACCAATGGAAATCGATTCCTTCGATAAAGCGATTCTTATTCCTATCTGAATAAACTTTAAGATGCTCACGAAAATAACCGTAATGTCAGTCAAAAAATATACACAAATATATATTTATTATGAATATTTAAATACTAGACCATGATACGAAACCGAATCGAGGTTGATAAAAAAACAAATAGATGAAATTCCATATCAACATTCTAAATGGAACTGATAATGGTTTCTATACCACAAGTGACCGCCAAACTAATTTATCTAGGAGCCATTATCCTAAACATGCTCGCCTCCTCTTTCAAAACGCTTGAGCCATCTTTCTCGTACTCTTGCCTGACTTGTTCCAGCAACTCATGACTCTTTTTGTTACAAATTTCGTAAATTGGTGAGCGACGGTCGAACAATACTGGTAATGTATAGAGCATTGAATCGTCGTCGAGTTTAAGTTACAGATTCAAACACCTCTTTTAAAGCGGTAATTTTCTCTTTAATTTCCATTGTCATATCTAAGGTCATTGCACATAAAAAAATACTACTTTATTCCAGTATCGTGTGCCAAAAATATAACAATCCCCTGACCGGTCAAAAAGTGCAAAAAGTATTCTGAGACACTCTTGCAGGCTATAAACTGACTACTTAATTGTAAGCGTGTGAAAATGTAGGTCACAGATATTGAAGATCTGTGCGGATTTATAAGTCCTTAATAGTAATTATAACTGATAAATGAAGGACCAAGAATTATCTATTATTCACGCGTTCAATTTCCATTTTATTCTGCAATAATAAATTTCCAATTGAAGTGTTACGTCAACATTGATGTAATTTTAATCCAATATTAATTAATTTTCTTGCATAATGAAAATGACTTGAATATTGACATTTAAAATATCTGGAATAATCCTATTGCTTTTAAACTTTTGAAAAAAAATTCAGGAAACTGAAGAGCTCTTGTATTTTCGATATTATGATCGCAAACTTTAATTAATTTATTTTATTCTCGAATAAGAGGAGTCAATAGAGAGGTCACAAAAATAAATGGAACTGGTAACCTTTTTTCTATTTAATAGAAATTCTGTCCAATATATAGTAAAAGGTTCCTTTGGAATTAGGAATTCTATATGGACATAAAAACGTCTGAAGATCGACAAAGAATCCTTGGTTCTGCTTTTGTACCTTGATTAAAACTCCTACATTTCCTTGAACTTGATGAGGAAAAAAGTTCAAAAGATCAATATAACTTAGGGTCAATGGTAAATTGTCAAATAATATTTATCCCATATGTGTAAATATAGCTGTTATTTTCTAGGTATTAAAACAAATAGGTCTAGAAAATAGATAGCATTTGTCCGGGTCATTTATTTGTTATTTACATTGGTAAAGGAATTTTCAGGTCACGTTGTGACCATCGATGACCAACTATATATTACATTCATGAAAGGTCATCCATTCCTGAGGGTGTTAGAACATTTGCAATAAAATATTGGTCACAATAATAGAACGTATTATTTATTCTGGGATTCGGTTCAATATTTATTAGAACGAACGAGATACTTATGCTTGCCGTTTGGAATACTGAATGGTAATATTAGGACTTTTATTTGACCTTCTAGAATTGTCAAGGTCAATTTAATGTAAATTAGAGAAAATTAATTAAATATATTTATTTTGAATTAGTTGAAATAAAATTAAATGTTTTAAAAATATATCTTCTTCATGTACAATATTTACTGTCATAGTGTTTTATTAAACGGCAAATCTTATTATTTTGTTCAAATATATTTATTTTAAATTAGTTGAAATAAAATTAAATGTTTTAAAAATATATCTTCTTCATGTACAATATTTAGTGGCATAATGTTTTATGAAACGGCAAATCTTGTTATTTTGTTAAAAATCTTATTAAGTTTAATGAAACATTTTGAGAAATGATCTGATTCCTACTTTCACAAATGACATCAAATATTTAAAAACTTCATATCTCCAATTTTAAATATATATATATATATAACATTCAATATACTGTATATATTTAGACTCAATGTAGCGGCTTTAAATAATTCAAATATCCAGTGAAATCTGACATAAAATTTCAGAAAATGCATTAAAAAAACATCGGTTATGGAAGATAAAATAGATCCTTTTAAGTTATTATATTACTTATAAAATGAGCTATCTATTAATTATTAAAAATAAAGAAGGTTATTAAAATTTAAAACATTATCTTTTATAAATTAACTAATAACAACTATATATATATTTTTTTTATTGTTGGCTTTATAATTTAAAACCACCAAATATATATATCTATAAAACATGTTTTTCTAAATGATATGTATACATGATATATGTATATAGGTAATAGTACAATAACATACAATAGGCCATAATGCGACAAAATTTTAACAAGATAGTGTAATTATCAATGCGACAACATTAAAAACAGAAGATGGGCCACATAGGGACCATTTGTGTTTGATTGAAACTAACGACAAATACAGCAAATAAAATTACATTTTTATTTGGATTTCGTTCTCGTTTGTTTCAAACTTTTATCGAAAAGTTGAGAAATCTAAGAAAGTCTGCGATAAATCTAGAAAGTTTATTAAATTACAATTTACAATTCTAATGAAATTTAAAGTCTTTGTTTACTATTATTTATTATGGATTTAAAGAAGCTATCGTATCTCTTTTCCTTATCACCAATGAGAAGCATGAAAATGGTTGAATGAATATAATGGTAGTAAAGAATTTATTCTCATAAATTGTAAGAAAAGTTTAAGTGGTTTTCAAAAATAATTAGTAAAGTACAAGTCCCCGAAAGAAATATTAATATTTTGAATGCATATAACTATAGTATGATTCAAGAAATTATTATTACTTAATTATTATTTTTATTTAGACAAGCAAGCCTCGAATTATATAAAATAAAAATTACTTCAATGAATCCAAGCAACGTCGTAACATAAAATAGAGGTCAAATCAAGGTAGATAATATAATAGGAGTATTTTCGAGTGCAGTATAAAACTGATCCGAATCGTAATAGCTAAATCTAAAATATTATCAACCAATAGAACAACTGCAATTTCTAATGTCGACCAATGGGATCTATTCTTTCAATAAAGCGATTCGTAGTAGGATGTGACTGTTTATTTAATCACTTAATTCTCGTATCATAATTTAATTTATATGTAGAAAATCACATCAAGATGGAAATAACCACTCGATTTACAATATTAATATATGAATTTTATGAAAATTAATGAAAGAGACATAAGAAAATGTTGTTGTACATCATACTTAAACAAAGTTTTATAGTAAAATGGTGTGAAATTTCTCAGAACATATCGTTGTCGCTTAGTATTTGCTATTGAAAAAAATGTTACATCATTAATATATCTCATAGACAGATGATATTTTTTGATAGTGTCTCATTATAATTTGAGTAGATTTTCTATCTCCATCAGAAATATATTACTCAGTTTTTAATAACCAAAAGTACACTATTTATTAAAATAATATGATTAGATATTGCTGGAAGCTACGTTTAAACGTTTTATTTAATGTTTACTATTTTAATTGAAATAGTGATCTAAATATTTCACTTTAAATGGGCTATATTATAGAAAAGTTAATTAAATAATTCTTAACAAACAATAAATTGGCATTATTAATTAGAATATACAGTACGTTCAGTATTGTGTAAATTTGAGAAATAATTGTATTCTATTAATATAAAATTGAAATTTCGAGCGATTTCTAAACAATTTCACAAATGTAATATTGGATCAATTTCAATTTTTAAAAAATGATTTGAAAATAATTTAAAATAAAATTCAAATTTCCATAACCGATGTGGCGAGCTAAACGAAAATCAATTCTTTGTTATTTGTAAAAAAGTTCAATTTTATGCGGTTAGTTCGTTTATACAGGATTTATAAGGAAACTTACGCCCATTTACAAGATTAATACTGAAACTTTTTTAACATAAATCTCGCTAGGAAATCGAAATATGAGGTGTTATGGCCCATTTGGGATTGAGATTCAAATTTGATGTCTTATGAGCGAACCATCTTGGATAGCAATTGAAATTGAAAGTTTTAAAAGCCTAATTTAAAATCTCCACCTGAAGTTTTATTATGTTTTGAGCTTGCTTCCCTGAAGTCAACGTCTCTTTATTATGATATTCTACCAATACCTATTTTAATATATCTGAAATTTGAAGTCAGATACGCTACTATGCATTTCGTAATTCAGAGAAATATCACTAATGGGAAACTTTGGTTTCAGGTACAAATTTGATTCCATTCAATTTCAAATCCTTTCTGATAACGTCATATATATATCCGAATGTTTTTCCCAATATTATCAAACAATTCTGAACGATTTATATATCTAAATATATAGATTCGGTAATAGATTTCATATATTTTTAGCGTTATTTTTCCTCTGAATTAAATGGATATAGTTTTTAGATATGCCAAAACCAGATTTATTTACAATGTTACAAATAATTGGGTTTGTTTTTTCAGATCATACAAGCTTGTTTATTAGTATCACCTAATCTGACTGGTATAGTAGAAAAGACACTTTCAAAAACGACGTGGTACCTAACTCCTCAATTTATTACTATGTTTTCTGTCAATGAAAGATTTACATTTACAGTAATTTATATGCATGATATAAATTTTATTATTATTCAATATTCATAAAATAAATAACTATTGGCCACTTTTCCAATAACAATTGTGGTTAAAACATAAAATAAATAAAAAGAATATATATACAAACATAAAATAGTGGATCGGTGAAAGTTTTTGACGAGACATAAATAAAACACATCGACCTGCAGATATATTTGTTTTATTGTCTTTATAACTACGAAATAAACTTTATTTTCAAGTTCTAAGCACCGAAAATAAAATATTTCAGAAAGGTTTTTAAAATAAAAAATGATTCCTAAATTGTCTTTCAGACAATATATCAAAATTCGTGAGGAGTTTGAAATATTAAAAATAAATATATAATATAAAATATCATGTCGGGCGTAGAATTTATTTCACTGAATATTTTAATATTGATGGTCCTTGACTAATTTCTATCATATATGGTTTTAAAATTCAAAATTCTTTATCTCTTCTATGTCTCACTGGCAGTTTCCTTTATATTCTAAAGCCAATAAGTACAATAATTTACATCTATTTTCAAATATTACAGAATCGAATGCGGTATGAAAAGTTACTAACAACAAATCATTTAGAATAATTTGAAAATGAAAAGCTCGAGTTAATATAATCTATAATACATATTCCGCTTCTGAAATTCTGACCACTATAATAAAACTTTATAAATAACGCGTGACAAGGATTTCTATTACAAGTTTTAACTACATATATAAACCTTCCTAATAACTCTGTGGAATGTTCCCCTTTTAATTAAATCAGAAAGTTTATTAACAAGAAGTTAACAATAATGATGCGATGTAAAGTTTAGATAAGTTTATTGTATGCATATAAAGCCGTTTTTGAGATAGGGAAATTACAAACTTTCTATTTTGGGTAGTTTATAGACAGTATACCTGAAGATACTAGTTGTGTTAAAAAGAACTTATATACTGTATATATATATATATTTATGGTTACCGAGTGTTGCTTTAGTTTTTGTTTGGGTTGTTATTGAGATTGATGTACAAGCTATTAACTTCTGTTGAGTTTATTAGAGACTTAATTATTACAGTTATAGGACTATGCATCCCTGGGCATTCTGTCCCGTATTATAAAATAGCCTAAAGGAACATTATCTAACCGAAATAACCGAAAATAACAGTAAATACCGAAAATAACAGTAAATAACCCAAAATAACCCAAAATAACCAAACATAACATAACGTGCTTTAATGGACATGGATTGTCCAGAAAACGAATAGATCGGTTTGCAATTATTAAATAGCTTTTATTTGTTTATTTTATATAATTTTTGTGTATTGTTTTTAAGGAAGATAATAGATTGTATCTGGTATAGAACTGTAAAAAGCTAAAAGAAAACTATTTGTCTATCTACTACAATATATTTAATGGATCTATATTTCGACTTCGTGCGTGAGTATTTTTCAAGATTTGCTTCCATTCTATACAAATATAATGTTTATAAAATTGTACACTCCATGATTATTCTTTTATATTTTAGTTTTTGCATTTTCAATAAATTTGCATCATTGTATCCTATAATGGAAAATAATATTAAAATGTTGAATGCTTTATATTAAATTTATATTCCATCCAATAAATTTAATACATTTTCAACACGTTTTATATATATATCCATATTAATATTTATAGTAACTCTGGTTATATGTAAATTTCAGGATTCTACCTATGCAGTATCCCCAATCCATGACATTAATATTCATAACTTGAGCATAGCTGTATAATTTTAGGTTGACGATAGGGCGATTCTCTTGTGAAGTTGTACCAATAGACAGTTTTGAAATATTTTAGTGGCGATAGCCATGCTCTCATGGAGAGAGAGATGTTCCATGTTCCATATTTATATACTTTTATGCATTATAATTGTATAGTCCTAGATAAAGAACATAGACTGTCATTGTTTATATGCAGAATATGAAATCCTTTTTTAATAGTTTTTGAAGACACTTTAATAGTATATCCACAGTGAAAGGAAGGTTATCAATTAGTATTATACAGTTAACAATATCTCTTTAGTGATATTATAAGAGTTCAGCAAATTGATCTTTATTACAGTTGAGTGTTTACCTCATTAAATTACTAGCAAAAATCTATATTTCTAATAATATGAAGAAAACAATTAATATAATCCTTTGTGAAAATAAACAGCAAATTTATAAATTTCAAGATTTGTTGCATTGACAAATGGATAGAAATAATACTAAATCAGTAATATTTCATGAATGTAATGCACACAAAATAAAATCTTTGTTATATTTATATTACTGAAGTACATATTTAATTCAACGAAGATTTTTATTAAAAATCATTGCCAAATAACTGATATGTTCATAATTATTTTAGTATAAATAAATACTATAATGGTTCATATTACAAATTTCAATCAAATTTTAAACTTATCAGAACTTAAACATATATCTATATAACTCTATATGATTACTTACATAATAAGATAAATAAGAATACATAGATATTATGGTGAATACTTAAATATAAAGGTCATTCTGTATACTTGGGTTATAAGAATTTAGTAAGGCAATATAATTATTAATAATATGTCACAAAGTGGTTTAAAGGATCACAATACATATTTTAAATACAAACGTAAAATAGTGAAAAGAAGTTTTTTGGCAGAGAAGAATAATTAAGGCAAAGTTTTTGTTAAAAATAGAAGAACATATTTGTCTATTTTTAGTACAATTTATACCTTATCTGTAACGTAATGAGAATCGCTTTATTATCGGAATCGATTTCTATTGATATTCGTTAGAAATTGAAGTCATTTTATTGGTGGGAGCCATTTTTGACTGACTTTCCGATATCGATTGGTTTTATTGCGCTCGTCAAATTAATATAAAAGAAGGAAAAAGAAAAGAAATATAAGTGGAAAATTATAGGAAATCAATGCTGAAATAATCTGAATCTTAAAAAAATCTGTAATTGATGCCTAAAATAAAATATTAAAGAATGTTGAATACATTCTATGGATGCTATATCAAGTATTACTTTTTTTTAAATGACAAAAGACATTTGGAAATTGGAATGATTAAAAAATTCGAACCATCAATAAATTGGTCTTGAAAATGAAATAAAAAAATGCAATCTGCAGATACAATATTAAGTGGCATTAAATACATCACAGAGGTTTTAATAGTTCACTATTTGCAATGATAAATTAGGTTACCGGAAATTTCACCGATAGCAATTCACCGACGGAAAATTCACCGAAGAAAATTCACCGATGTAAAATTCACCGACCATCAAATTCACCGACGGAAAATTCCCCAACCATCAAATTAAGAGGAATAGCTCATAATATAACTATTAAAATTTTAATTTTGAATTTGGTGGTTATTGTTTTAATAATTACCTAACCTAACCTACCAAGGAGCGATGAATT
>JAJNBT010359276.1:0-12412 GCA_028455955.1 Notopais sp. p TS-2021 | reverse complement strand
ATATATTTATATTATAAATAAATATAGAAATATCAATTAACAGATATGTAAGAACTATTAATACAACTCCTTGATAACTTATTGTTTACTATATCGTATCTAAGTTTTACTAAGTTTTCAAAACATACAGGTCTGTATTTATAGACTTTTACTACAACCATATTTACTATGTATTACAGATACAATTACTAACATTATTTTTTTAAATTCTTGATTATTGAAATTCTTACTATCTTACTTCGCACATTTAAATAAATGAAAGATATAATTATTAATTAAAGAAGTTTAATTAATTTTGATTAAGGGACAATTAATTCGGCGACAAGACAATTCGATGTCAGGATAATTCAACGACTGACAATTTGGCGACAAAACTATTTCTCGACAAGATAATTTCGCGACAGATAATTCGGCGACAAGATAATTTCTCCACAGACAAATTGGGCGACAAGATAATTGGGCGACAAGATAATTTATCGACAGATAATTAGGCGACAAGATAACTTATCGATTCGACGGCTGTAATTATTTATACCATAAGGAAATAGCTGTTAAAATATCTTAAAATTATAGTTAGGTTAGGATAGATTAAGTGTTATTATAATTTGTTACAAATAAATAATGTCACCGATCTGTCTTTTCGACGAATTGCATTTTCGCCGAATTGTATTTTCGTCGAATTTTATTTTCGTCGAATTGTATTTTCGCCGAATTGTATTTTCGCCGAATTGTATTTTCGCCGAATTGTCATAAGTTGCTGAATTGTCATAAGTTGCTGAATTGTCCTATCACAGAACCCTAATCGTATAGGTTATTAAATTCCTAAGAATCTTGCTTTTAGATAAATTTTTACTATTAAAACTGTAAATTCTTACGATTCTTGCAGCATTGTTGAAAAATTAATTACCACGTAATTTTTGAACATCTGTCATAAACTATCAATTAATCATTAAATTTTTTTTTAGAAAAAAATATTAACTATTTTAAATACGTAATGAGAGTTAGCATAATATATTTTGGCCATATATATTTTTAAAATGTTATATATTTGATTGTTTGTTTCTTTGTTACAATAATGATCATGTGGTAACTCTTAATACGAGGACTAATATTTCATAATTTAAAAAAATGTAACTTCTACTAACTACTGATTGGTGATTGACTAGTTTGGTTGTTTTGCAGTACATTTATTTATTTTTAAATAAAATCACAAAAAAAGCTAAACTAAATAACATTTAAAAAAATAGTCAAAAAAGTTACATAATAAAATTTCCTAGATAACATACATTATAGTGTGTTTGCATAGCGATGTAACTCCATTTTTCAACCATATTCATGCACTTAAACCCATGTGGTAGTAAGTTTATACTGAAACCTAACCTATCTTTAACAAATTTTTAGTAAATTGCCACTGGGTTTAAGTAATATATGGTTGGAAGTTGTATATATAGTAACAAAAAATATTCAGCGATATAAAAAAGTAAAGATATACCAGATAGAATTGTTCCATTATTTGTATCTTTTCAGGAGTCAATTAATATATCTGAGAAATTCGTATCCCGATACGTACTATATAAATTTAATTTTACTATCTTTACATTGATACCCTGTAATAAATTTAATATTTTTTGTAATAATTCCTCGTTATTTAATTATTTTTATATTGTACTTCCACTTACTATCATTTGGCACTGATCTACTACCTCTATATAATTTGGCACTCATTTAATTTTTTTAATTTAGTAGAACGTTGATGGGTAAAATTTCGATTTGTTTGGCAAATTTGTTTTACAAAAGTTCAAAATTTATGAGATGCAATAAAATTTGTATAATATTTTACTTAAAAGGCGGACATAATATATATATATATAGCGGCAACTGAATTGTCAATACAAATAGCAAGTTAGGACGCATAAGTTCATTTGTTTAACACTGTTAAGATGGGCTTAGATGCAGACAAGCCCCTTGTATAATTAGTTTAATCTACTAAAATATATACGATATTACTAACAAAAAAATAACAAAAATTTTATTTCGAGTTCTCTCTAGAATTTTTTTTCAGTCTAAAATTTAAAAATAAATTTGTTGAATTTTTATATATAAAATATTAATTAAATAATAATTGCATGCTCGCGTGCAATTTTCATGGCAAAAAATATGTGCATGTTATTTTATTGCTTTTTGCATGTGATCATAAATTTAAATTGGCATTGGCAAATCCCTTTCTCATTATAATATTCCAGCAGGCTTAAATATGTATCGATAAGCCTGATCTAAGCCCGATCTAAATTAAACCTTAAGCCTATTTAATATTATATAACACTAAATGCACACTACAATCCCTTAAAATAATTCTCAAATGCTTAGAGTATACAGACATATATTTATTTTAACCATTATATAAATGTATATGTACATACGATATAGCATATATATGTATATACATATCTTCACCGAAACATATATCATATATCATAAATATAAAAAAACTATACATAATAAAGACTAGTTTATATATATATATAATATAACAAACGATAAGTATTACTTAAGTAATATATTAATGCAAATAAAAACTAACTAAAAAGTTAGTTCTAGGAATTGCAATTGCCTAAAATAAAATAAAAGTATTTTGACCTTTAACCTTTAAAGGTCATATACTTATAAAACTTAAATAACATAAAAGAGTATTTCTTAATCCAACAAAGAATTACTATAAAGAGGTATTTAATCTTAGTTTATATATTAAAGTCCTATTCTTCATTTCCCAATGAAGAAATCTTAATAAAAAATGAAATTCTCATTCATAGTTGAATTAAATCTCATTGGATTTCTAATGTCACCAAATAGGAATGATCTAATGGAAGATTGACGATAAATTCTGAACAAATCTTACATACAATTGTCGATTGTTTCGATATAAATCGTATATATAAAGATGAATAATTGTGCTCTCCTATTATTAAATTCTTTATATATCATAACGATAATCTGCATTTCGCACAACTCATTTTAGAAAATTGTTTAGCACATCAGTACCAGAAATAGTACTATCGCAATTCCGCGTATATCTGAGTTAAGCTGAATGAAGATTATCATCGTAGGTTAATGTAAGTTTAATTTGCAGATTTAGATTAAATTATATAGATGCTTTATTAAATTGCTTCTATAATGGCGTTAATACAGATAAATTGTTCTTCTAAATACGTAATAAGATAACTTGAATATTATGTTAAGTTAAACAATTCATTTTATTTAAAGTTTTATCCTTTTAAAGTTCCTGTTATACTGTAGACCTTTAAAAATCGAGCTAGACCTTCGAAAACTGAACTAGACCTTTCAAAATCGAGCTAGACCTTTAAATGTCGAGCTAGACCTTTAAATGTCGAGCAAGATCTTTAAATGTCGAGTTAGCCCTTTAAAAAATGAAGATATTTTAAATTCAAGGACCAACAAATGTAAAACAATTCGCTATACTGCATGTTAATGTATTTGGACACGACTGCAAAAATCACTGGACGTTTTATGGAGTAAAAATTGTATATTATTACGTCCCATAGCGTAGTTGGACTTTAAAAAACAACCAATTTTTGTATATAATTATATGTACAATATTATTTTTAAAAAGATTTAAAATTTTGAATCTAGATTCTTGAACTAAAACTTAGGAACTACAAATATTATTTTGAAATAAAAAATACAATAATTGTAAGTAAATTCTCACACTTCTTTGAAGTAAGGATTCAAAAACACCAACAATTAACACTTAAAATTATCACTTAAAGTAAGGGAAGTGTTCCTTTACAATCAGTTATTCACTTATTATTACATATTTGTGTTATTATTACATAATATTACAATTTGCAAATATATTTGAATCTAAAGTTGTAACTATTGACACTGATAGTTAATGCAGAACGAATTAACTCCTCATATAAATTGATATTCGAAAGCGGTGTACCACAAGGAAGGTGTTTGTCACCTTCGGTCATTAATAATTCTATATGAATTCACAAAATCAGTCTAATTTCCAACTATTATTATATATTCGACTAATATGTACACAAAGTTGTTCCCCATACGTTATCAAGTAATATATTATCAATTTTATCTTTGAATTATCAAAGTGGAATACAAGGATCATATAGGTTGAATAAATATAGAAAGAAGATTAATTAAAGATTGAATGGATATTCAAAGATAGATAGAAAATAATGGAAGAAAAAGTTATAAAGTTGAATAGATGTTAAATGAAATTAAATTGTAGATTAAAGGAAGAACTAATAACATTGAAATTCAGGGTGAACAAAGGTTGAAAGAAGATTAAATCTACATTTTGACAACTTTATATTGATATTTCAAATTAAATTTGATAAATTATTACTTGGGTAATCGATATAACAAACCAGATATATCAAAATCCTTATAATTATTAATACTTTTTTATTAGCAGAAATTATGAATTCTTACAAAACTGACTTCATCTTTTGAATTAAAATTCCTGCCTTTATAATCGATAATTTCAGTTCTGAAGAAGTACCACAGACGGAATTTAAATTTATCACCTTATATCTAAGCTACATTTACTAGCATTTACTAGTTTTTATTAGTATTTACTAGTATTTACTAGTATTTACTAGTTTTATTTCCTATTGAAAACATCGTTTATATTAAAATTATGATAATATAAACCTGAAATCACAATGTAGTGGTGGATACTGTTGTCTTATAGTTAGTTGCAAATATACTGATGTTGAAAGCAAATATATCTAAACCCCTAAAATACTGCTATGGTTAAAATCGCAATTATGACCAGTCAAATTAACAGTATGGTTTAATCCATAGTAATCTCCCGTCGATGGTAATTTTAAGTCGGGCAAAATGCCTAGGATGCCTAGAAAAAAAAGAAACAAACAGTAAACATAACTAAATAACAAAGGTAGATAACTAATGTAGAATACAAACCATCTAAATTAATCTAATTAAATTGATAATCAAAACTTAGGTTTGGTTGCTTTTTGGAATTTTGATTTTTTTCCCATTCGTTCAATATCGAATATGTAACTTGTAATTATCTGTTCTACAGATTGAAAATTATCTGTTCTACAGAATCAAATTATCTGTTCTACAGAATCAAATTATTATTTCTACAGAATTAAAATGATCTATTCTACTAAATCAAATTATTACTTCTACAGAATTAAAATGATCTATTCTACTTAATTCGAAATAGTTAGTCACGCGCAAGCAAAAAATCACAAAAGTTATTTTATTACTAGTAGAAAATTACAAATTAACAATGCGACAATTAGATAATAAATTAGGCCTATATGAAATAAAACATAGGCCTATAGAAAATAAATACATTTCTATAGTAAATATAATGTAGGCCCAAAATAAATACTAGATAGTCTATTGAGTATTTAAAATTCTGTAGTCATATGAATGAAATTCAACAAACGAACAAAGAAAATATGAAATATACAAATATTAATTATTGAAATGCACCTGTGTTATATTGTACAGTTGTTCTAATCAATGTTTTTGACAAATTAATAATGTATTTTATAATAAACTCGCAATTAGGAAATTGTTTAAGCTATTTTTTATTTTATTAAATTTCATTAAATTTCATTAGGTTTTATTAAGTTTTATTATGTTTTATTAAGTTTTATTATGTTCTATTAAGTTTTATTAAGTTTCATTTTGTTTTATTAAGTTTTATTAAGTTTTATAAGTTTTTTTAAAATTTTATAAGGTTTTATTGTTTATTAAGTTTTTTTTAATTTAATGCAGTCAATCATATTTAACCTTCAAAGTCACAATACAATTTCGTATTTTCGCGTGCAGTTTATAACCAATTCTGAATCGGGAAAACTTAATCTAAAACTATATTTCCATGTCTTCTAACTCGATCTGAACTCCGATCAAATTGAAATCTACAGTAAAATATCACATTTATATCAATTATTTGATAGAGGTTTTGAAGTAAATAAATGTTCGTTTACTTACCCAATCATCGGTTTGACATTTAATAAAGGTTGAAACGAGGTAAACATGTTAAGGTAGGTAAGCAAAAATATTGCTAGAATGGATAACTAATAAAGCTTGAATATAGCTTGAATGAATAATTAATAATGCTTGAATATAGCTTAAATGAATAATTAATAAAGCTTGAATATAGCTTGAATGAATAATTAATAAAGTTTTAATATAGCTTGAATATAGCTTGAATGGATATAATTAATAAATAACAATTTCAAGATTAAATAAACGGAGATATTGATCCGTCCGTTAATATTGAATAAATCTAGAAAATTTCAACGTTTATTAATTGTAAATTTGTTTTTTTCCAAAACAAAATAAGCAAAACTTTTATGGTATTTAGGAGATTACACCAATAAGCAGTTAAGCTATGATGATTGTCTAGATTTAGAACTCTGAATCATATTGTCAGAGATATTAAAATTAATTTTAAATAGACTCGAATTTGAACTGTAATTGAATATTTTCAAATTTACTTATTTATATTTAAAGCATCCATGTATGTGAAATTTAAATACAGATTTCAATTCTAGGCGCATGCATATTTGAGACATTTAAATATGTCTAAGCTCATTGCTATTGAGAATATGCAAATTAACTGGAATTTTACTTAGAATACTTTATTCAATGTTTCAGATTCTAAAAAGCCTTTCTTGTACATATAAATGCATTGTCAGAAATGTCGAGCGCTAAAAAATGTGAACGAAACTTAAAGAAATATTGAATTATATCCTTTGAAAGTCAATAGAACGTGAGTAATTTTCTTTATAAATTTTTGTACAAAAATAATTCAAAATTTTGTGAATATAAAACCTGCTATATTTGCTATTGAACATTTCGATGCCAATATCGTTGATGCAAGTAGGCTTTTAAAATTCATATATAAAATATTTATTCATTTTTTAAAAGATTTTAGCATGTTATAGCAATTTCTTTTCATATTTTAAATTATTCATAGCAAATTTTATCATAATTTAAAATATGAACTGAAAATTTATCGTAAGAAACTGTAGGCGTATTGATAATAATTTTATCTACCAATAGAAATCCTTTAATTTTTGACAACCAACCAATGGGAATGGAGTTCGCTGATTAAGTGTTTACTTCTACTGATACAATTTGGTTATTTTGTACACACGAAAATACAAATTATAAGTTTATCATTAAGCTTTCTTTTTTTCTTTTTTTTTATCACCCCAATATTATATTTAAATTGATATCAAAATTGAATTAAAATAAAAATAATTTCACTTTTGACCATCCATATATTGCATAATTAAAGAGATACATATATATATATATATATAACAGGGGAAAAATTAATTACTCCAAAGAAGAAATTAAAAGCGATTGTTTGTATTTAAACATTAATAAATATTTCTCGATGGTTATTCCAAACTATTTTGGTTCAAAATGATATAGAAAAGATATGACTAACTACCTAAGAATTTGGTAGAATCTACCAAAGACAAAATATAAGATTTTATACATGCTCAGTTACTATTTTCCAATATCGTACGATATATAAACTTTTAATAAAATAATTAAAACATATAAATATATCTTGGTAATTAAATTAATTATTTATTTGTTTAATAATTATTTTTAATTGTTAAATTCTGTATTTTATTAAATACAACCAACACCTAAATAATGAAAATTAAAACAAACAAAAAACATCCAAAAGTTGTTTCAAGCAGAGTAAAATAGTAACATGTATAAAAATGGAATGTGAAATATTATCTGCACTCAATAAACAATCCTTCGCAATGGAATGTCAACTAAAACACAATATGGCATCTGTATATCTGTCATTTGATAGTCAGTATTTTAAGACAATGGTTCTGTACATCTGTCATTTAATAGTCAATATTTAAAAAAGAATTCGTATATATTTTGTCATGTGATAGACAGTTTAGTCAGTATCAGTTTATTCAAAATTTAAAAGATATTCAACAGAGATATTCTTTTTGTAGTAATTGGTCGGCTTATTGTTATAATATAAAAACATACTTTATAATTTGAAATTCATTACTACTAACTTCAATATAATACAAATATGTTCAATTATTGCTTAAATACACTGTAATGTAATAAAATGTAATAAAAATCATATTTATATTCCTTAAAACTAAGAAATAATAGTAATTAAATAGAACAGTATTTGCATAGTTGGCATTGCCCTTAAAATTTAAAGTAGTTTATACATAGATATTAGTTAATTACAAATAATCAACCAAGGCTAACTTCATTAATATAAGTAGGAGTCAAGTTTGATTCAAGAAAGAATTCTTGGTTTATTTATGAGTTATTTTTAAAAAGAACTTCTTCATTTTGAAAAATCAGTTCTACATTTTCTAACCAATCAACATTGATTTAACAGATCCGGACCAATAAGCTGACAGAAACCATTTTACAACCTGATTCTGCTCAGGTTAAGTTAGTTCGGTTATTACTTGTTCTATGATGATTTCATCAATACGGATTCTCAAACCTGTAACCGTATATTGAACCTCTCAAAATGTGCCATTCATTTTTAAAACGATTAACATAAATAAAAGTATTATTAAATTATAATTGTAAAGCATGCATGTTAAACAAACCCAAATCAGCTGGGTGTGAGGAAATACACAGTGGTAAATTTGATAACCCAGCAACTCCCCCTTGCAAATTACCTGAGGGGTAGGAAAAACTGAACGATGGGTATGATGGATAACTGCGACTTGCGTAGGCAGCGTACGTGGCAGCTTGAATCCCAGCTATTGGAGGAGAGAGAAAAAGAAAAATCTCAGACATTATCAATGACAAAATTGCAACTCATGATAGCTCTTTAACTAATCAAAAAGTATCTTATATATGCAAGTGCTGTTGGACCAATCAATAACAAGTTTAGAAACGAGAGTTTTTTTTATATAATGTACTGTCATTGGTCAACTTTTTTATATTTGACCAATAAGAATTTTGTGAATTTTAACATGAGATCAATATTTTTCTATTCAAATTTGTATTGGATATTATGATATCACTCTATAGTTTCTAAAATATCAATTGATAGACCACGGGACCTATTTGAAAATACATATATGGGCTTAGGGCTTATAAACCATTTACCAAAAACAGATTCAAAAGTTATTCAAAACAAAAAATACTATTAACATATATATACTTTTTTTTTGTTAATTTTTTTTTAATTTGTGTTTTTTAAATAAGTGGTTTTAAATCTGTTTTTTAATATAAATAAGTGGTTTTAGTTTTTGCTAAAAATTCACTATGACTATTGTTGGTATATTTTTAGCGTCCACCATGGATAAATCAATATTTTGTGGTGTATAATAATTTATTTCTTGATTTTTTTTAAATTACTAAAAATTATTTTTATTATCAACAATAATTTTCTTGAAAAATTATTAACAATTTTGAATTTGAGTTGCCAATATATATATGTGAGTTCTATGTTACTATGGAAACCAAAAATATAAATCTAAAAATGCACACTGAAATTATGTGTATTAAAAAAATATTGATGTAAGTAAGGCAATTTTAGCTTAATTCATAACTTTAGCATCATGGGACCATATTTGTAACATGCTAAAGCCATATCAATAAGCCATATTTATCCATAGCGGGAAGCGTGATAATAAATGCTACAGACTATTGCTGAACACATATTAATCACATGATTAAGTGTGTGTTTGAATTTGTGTATTTGAATTTATCATTGAGAAATTTTAGTGTTAAATCACTAATTATTTGACACTTTTACACACTTTTGCACACTGAATCAAGTGAAATAGATCACTAATTTTTTACTAACAATAAAAAAAACTAAGTCAATGAACGTACCTCAAGCAAGACAAGAATGACCCTACTAAACTCTAGGCTGAAAAATATCTAAGATTTGATGCTACAACGTGTCAATCTGGCGCATAAAGTTGGCAGGAATCCTCAATCTAGCAATCTAGGCAAGTGAATACTATCTCACATGCATTATTATCATGTTATTTAGATAGGTCAACTCAAACTAACATTTTAGATAGTTTGAATGTTACTTTGTTTTATTGATGTGATGAAAATCTATATAATTTAGAAGTGTTCCTGGAACTTTAGGCGATTTTGAAGCATTATTAATATCTTGTGAAGCTATTTAATATAAAATCTTCAAGGTAACAAAACATACAAAGCTATGTGCAATTATATATACATTTAGTCTCAGAATTTTTCTTCATAACAGCTATTTTTGTAATTTTCTTTTAGTTATATATTTATTCTATAATTATTTTTAATTAATATGTTATATAATAATCCCTATAGGGTGAAATTTTTATGATCAATTTCGGATTTTGATTTCGTTTTCTACGCATATCTCCTGATGTCGATACGTTTTTGTAGTTTATAGGAACATCTAAAACTATCACTTAAAAAAACATTTTTCATTACGTTAGTATGGTAAATAAGTAACATCATACTGATAACAAAAATAAAAAATAAATTTTTTTGAATAAACGTTGCCAAAGGTAGGTTTTTTTATTCTTTCTTACTTCTTACAATCTCTTATTTTTAAACCAAAATTTTTTATTCATTTTTATTACGACTGATTATCTAAAAAAATTTCCACTTTTCTAAAATTTATATAAATTTTCTAAATATTTTCGCTTTAGTAATATGGAGGAATTATTTGATTTTTTTTTTATAAACTAAATTTTTAAAATTTTTGTTGATAATTCTTTTTTTTTGACTGAGTGCATTTTTGGTGAAGATACAAAATTAGTGTGTGAATAATAAAGCCTTGAAGAAATTAAACATTCCGCAAACGCCAATTTAATGTCTACGATAAATATTACTATCAAAGTGTTTTTTCTCATAGTAATTATTTATGATATAATAAGAAAACGTCTTACTAATTTGACCGAGTTTTTTGGAAAGCTCAAACATTATTAATAAAGGTTGGACTAAAAATATTTCTGTTTATTGATTAAAATATGGAAGAACTTAACATTGTATATGAAGTCTTTTTAACAAATATATCACCGATTATTATGAAAGTATATGAAAGAAAATAAAATTTTGGGTCATTCATGTGGCAAATACTAACATTAAAACTGAAAAAGGAATATTTATTAGGAACTTTTACAGAAGAATACTATATACAGTATTTATATACAATTAAAGAGCCAGAAATTATTGGAATACTAGATAAACAATATTAGAATTCACTTTCTCTGATAAGGTCGGTCAAATTAATAAGACAATTCCCATTTTAAAAGAACTGTAGTAAATACATACCCTCTGGTAGAGCACCCAGCGACCAAACCAGATCTATAAGGTAATTGAAAAGAAAAAAACTGGATCAGTTGTCTGTTTTTTGCAATAGAAAATCAAATTTTTTTTAAATCAAATAAATAAAACGATTGATTTGGTCTATTTTTCTTGTAATAAAAAAGGTTTGGATGATATTTCCCCCCTGAACTACAACATGCGTGAATACAATGCCCAGTTAATGGTCACTGGGAGCTGATTTTTCCTATAAATAATGCTAGGTAACTTATATAATTGGACAGTAAATAATGTATATTAATTATCGCAGATCGTGTACTCAATAATATTTGGTGCAAGTTATATAATCACAATTTTTTTAAGTCCCATATTTGGAAACACAGTTCGACATCGTAGTATGGGAAGAAGTAAGTTTGAAACAAAAAACAAGACTAAGCTAGTAAGCGTCTATGAGAATGGCTGAAGGATACCGTATCGTATAATACAATTCCTCAAGGCTTATTTATGGAGCACTACAGGTCAATCAGAAAGCTACTTTGCAAAAGGAAATTCGAATATTATTGATGTTATAGCTGACTTACTACGAATTTATTGTTGATCAATGAAAGATAAACTAAAGTCTAAAGCAAGGTATCTGATATTATATACTACGTCAGTTAAGGAATTATTGTAAATTTTCAAATCACTTTAATGATGTGTTTTTTTCGTATTACATATGTACTCCTTCCAGAAGTGTAATTTAATGATGTGTCTTTTTATTTTACATATGTACTCCTTACAGAATTGAAATTTTTGAAGTCTAAAATTTCATTATATTTCAAAAATAAAGATTAAATTTAATATTCATTCACAAATTTATCATTCGTGATGCTATCTTTATCTGTTGAAAATAATGAACTTTGTTTTTTCAGTTGAGTTGAACGTTACTGTGATTAGGGTTCTTTATTCAACGATAATGAGATTGTAATGAGCATACGGAGATAATTAATCATCTCGTTAGTTTTCGTTCATCAGAAGATCAATTAGATAAAAAAATGTTTATTCAACCTAATTTTGTAAAGGTTTATTAAACCTAACTTTGTAAAGGTTTATT